>QANZ01031281.1:0-14552 GCA_003254925.1 Chamaecrista fasciculata | reverse complement strand
TGACAACTACAACGCCGGAATGATGAAGACCTCAGGTCTTGAGGGCATCGTGACAGGTGTACAAGGAGAAACTAGCTAATGACTAAAACCATGTACGATTCTCCAGGTCAGTCCAGCAACTCGTAACTCCTTACGTAATTGCACCATGACTCTCGTAACAGCATCTAGTGCATGCATCCCTATGCACCGAGGTCATGCTGGTCTTAGTTCAATTCAAGTTCCCACTCGAATGATCGACCAGGGACAGTTTTAGATTAATTATCTTATATTTAATCATGGACTGTTATCACAGTAAACATGCTAATAATGTGATAACCATTAATTTATCTCTATAAATTAATTGATATGTTCACAACATATCTTTATGATGATTGGCCCTAGGGCACAATCTCCATCAGTTGGTACATGGTTTATCTTCACTTGAAGGAGAAGTTTCAAGTTGTAGTGCTTGTCAATTTGGCAAACAAACCAGATTGGATTTTCCTCAAAAGGCTTGGAAGGGCTTCTCAAAAGCTAGTTCACGTTGATATTGGAGGGCCATATCAAACACTGTCACTCAATGTTAGTAACTAGTAAGTGTCATGTTATTTTCATTGATGACTTAATCCGAATGAGTTGGATTTATTTTCTCGATTTAAATCAAAAGTGGCTGAGGTGTTTTTGGAAATTTAAAGTTTGGGTTGAAAATCAAAGCGGTTGCAAGATTGTGGTGTTAAGGTCTGATAATGGCAAGGGATACACTTCAAATCAGTTTAACTAGTTTTGTGAATAAAACTGTGATGGAGTGGGTGAGAGGAAGAATAGAACTGTGATGGAGATGACTCGGTGTTTGTTGCATGAGAAGAGTTTGCTTAAGGAATTTTGGGCTAAGACAGCTAGTACAACAGTATTTTTGTTGAATAGATTGCCCGGCCCGCTAAAGCTCTAACAGACCAGACCCCTTATGAAGCTTGGCATGGTCATAAACCTTCTCTTTCAAATTTAAAGGTAATTGGATGTCTTTGTTTTTCTTATTTTCCACAAGTTAAGAGAGAGAAATTGGATAAAAAGTCTCAAGTTAAAATTTTCATAGGCTATAGCACCCTCACAGTCATTGGATCTTACTTTTATACCTCGAGATATATTATTTTACACACATCTCAAGATATAAAAACATGATCCAATGATTGGGAAGGCGATTGCTTTTACAATTGCCCTCTCAATATCATTGCCCATTATAATTTATGCTTTATTCTTCCTCTTCTTGTCTCCTTGAAATCCTCCCTCTTCTTGTTTATTTTGTATGCATTAAGAAAGAAGATCAAGAGAAGAAGAACCAGCAAAGGGTGGAAGGTTCAAAGTGCAAGACGTCGGTTTTCTCCCAAAAAAATATGAAAAAAAAAAAAATTCTTCCTTCTATTAGACAACTCGATGAACCGTCGATTTTGTCCGATTCATCCGATTTTTTATTGGTTCACGTGATTCTTACCCAATTCTTTTCTCAAGAGATTTTCACATAAACTTGGACCAGGCCACATGCTGGTTCCCGATTGAATCGGGCGATCCAGTCCAATTTTTAAATCATTGATCACATATTTAATTTCACAATTAAACATGTGAAGTTAGTCATATTTTTCTCGTTTTAAATTCGAGTATAATAAATTTGAAGTCACAAATCCTTTTTGACGAGTTCTTTCTCAATTTAATTGAGATCATAAACTAACAAGATTAAACATGGCCCCAAAGGTAATTTGGGACCAAAAGTATGGAAAATTATAAAAACATAAAAGACTACTTTTTAAAAAAATATATAAGACTAAAGTGAAATTTGATACATAATAACAGACAAAATTGAGATTTTAAACATTTTAAAATTATTTTGCATAAAGTTACCTTGAAAGAATTGAAATGCAGCTAGATAAACCAGAATGGTGACCCTAATCTTCTCCTGCATTTGGGAGACAGTGAGTCAGTGAGAGATACTAACCATGTATACAAAATGAGAATTTGGCCAAACACTGTATAGGAACGAGAGAGAAGTCTAAGAGCCAGGGAAGAACATGAAAAATCAGGACTGAATAAAACACAAACATTCTGGGTGCGTTTGGATGGGGGTTATTAGTTAAAAGAGGATAAAGGAGGGGGGAGGTATTTGTGTTATAAAGGAGATTTTTAGTAAATGGTGTTTGAGAAAATGAGAGATAAAGGAGGAATTATGATGTGAAATTATTTTAAAGGATATGTAATGATTGTGATGGGTTGAAATAATTGTATTGATATTTTAATGTTGTACAGGGGTAAAAATGGTAAAAATAAAGGAGGATAAAGGAGTGTCATTTTGGTGTTAGTAAAGTGGTATGATAAATGATTGTCTCGAAATTTGTGCTAACAGAGAAGTTAATAAAGGAGATTTTTGTAGCGGTATGGTAAAGGAGGTTGGAGGTGTGAATGTGGGACCAAAATGTAATTTTTGAGTACTGAATTGTAAATTTTTGGGGACTAGATTATATATTTTAAAATTTTGATACTTCAAAAAATATTACCCATGTATATAATTGAGGAGGGACCAAAATGTATATTTTTTGGGGTATGAATTATGTATTTTTCTAAATTTTGTTCTTTAGTAGTTGCAGAACCAAAAATATTAGCCATATATATACTGAATGATGGACAATTATGTATATTTTTTTTATATGAATTATACATTTTTTCTCAATAGTGTATAGTACAAAAAAATATTATCTATACATATACGGGAATAGTGACCAAATTGTAAAGTTTTGGGATTCGAGAATTATAATTTTTTTCCTATATTGATTTTTTTTTATATTTTCACCACAAAAAAAACTTACTCATATATGTGTTAGAGTAGGGACCAAACTGTAATTAAACTTTCACATCACCAAAAATATATTTTTTCTCATTAATGTTTTTGAAATATGCTTATAAATTTTCACACCACAAAAAATATTACCCTGGAATAATTATATTAGTGCAGGAGGGAGCATAATGTATATTTTTGGGATCTGATTACACTAAAAAAATATTATTAAAGTTGGACTGATCTGTAATTTTTGTTGTCGAATGAGACAACAGAAAATATTACTCGTGATGAACTAAGTTCTGGCCTGGGGGGGCTTTTACCTGGTTCAATGATGAACTCTGATGATGATTTCCTGCAAAACAAAGAACAGCGGGGGTGTTGGCCCGCGATTCTCCTCTGATGCCTAAGTTGGTAAGAATCTTTGAGAGTAACCAGTCTAAACTGAGCAAAGTGTGTTACCTGGAATGAGCCTGCCTAAACCCTTTTATAGTGTGGGCGGCCATAAGCAGGTCCGATATTTGGTGGATTCCCTTTTCCCTTGATTATAAGAGAATCTTTTTAATATTGATGCCACCGGGAAGATACCTCTTGGAGATATCTTAGGCAAATCTTAACCGAATTCATTAATTCTCGGAGGAAAGAAAGCGTGAGTGACTCACTTTCTTGCGTAAGATATGATACGCTAGTTATTCGAGGCATCGTTCCTGAGGTGGGACATGGTCTGGCCGCCATGCCCTAAATTGGGGCATGGCCGCTAGGCCATGCCCATGGTGGGGCATGTCCTAGCGGCCATGCCCTTTAATATTGGGGCATGGCCGCTAGGTCATGCCATGGTGGGGCATGGCCTAGCGGCCATGCCCTTAATTATTGGAAATGTGGCATGGCCGCTGGGCCATGCCCTTAATTATTGGGGCATGGCCGGGACGAAGCTTAGCGGCCATGTCCCCTTTTGGGTATGTTTGTCCTTGATTATGGTATGCTTCCGTTGTTATATTATCACTAGTCCCTCAAATTGTCAGCAGAGATGGGCGCCAAAGCATTGGCAGTCAATAGCGACTCCCTCTTGGTGGTCCAACAAATGAATGGAGAATACGAGGCCAAGGAGCCAATCATACTCCAGTATATGGAAAAAGCTAAGAAGCTCATTGAGCAAGCCAAGATGAAAGTCACCTTCGCACACGTACCCAAAGAGCAAAACACAAGGGTGGACGGATTGGCCAAAATGGCCACAAAAACATCGAAGGGAGGACGAGACTCAATCATCCGAAGTACACTTCGTGAACCGTCCATCGCTGAGAAAGAAGTTATGCCTGTAGAAGTCGCCCCAGACTGGCGTACACCAATACGCTAATATCTGGAGCATGATATCCTCCCCAGTGACAGAAACGAAGCACGGAAAGTAATCCGAAGAGCAGGAAGGTTCTTCCTAAGAGGAGGCCAACTATAAAGGAAAAGTTTCTCTTCTCCTTGCCTAAAATGCATCCCACCTGAGGACGCAGACTACATACTAAGAGAAGTGCATAAAGGAATGTGTGGAAGCCACCAAGGGCCAGCCGCCATAAAGAAGAAAGCAGAGAGAGCTGGGTACTTCTGACCCACCATGCTCAAAGACGCAGAAAAACTGGTTAAAGAGTGTGGCAGCTGCTAGAGACACGCAAATCTAATACATACCAAGGGCAGCGAACTCATGTCCATGGCCGCCCCATGGCCTTTTGACATCTGGGGAATGCACATTTTGGGTCCATTCCCAACAGCAACTTACCAACGTAAGTTCTTAATAGTAGTAGTGGATTTCTTCACCAAGTCAGTTGAAGCTGAACCGGTGGCCTCCATAACCACCGACGCCATGGAAAGGTTCGCTTGGCAGAATATTATCACCAGGTTTGGGATCCCCCATACCTTAATAACTGACAATGGCCGCCAATTCACAAGCCATCAATTTAAGAAATTTTGTGCGAACTGGCACATACACCACAAAACCACCTCAGTTGAACACCCAGCCACCAACGGGCAAGTGGAGCTGGCTAATAGAATAATACTCAAAGGGCTCAAGAAAAGACTTGACGCCGCTAAGGGGAGATGGGTAGACGAACTGGGATCAGTACTCTGGTCTTACAGCACAACAGAACAAACCGCAACCAAAGAAACGCCGTTTGCCCTAACATATGGCCATGAAGCGGTCATTCCAGCCGAAATAGGGATATCATCGCAGCGAACCGAGCAATATCCTCATGCTAATGACAAGGATCACATGCTACAAGTACTTGATGGACTTGATGAACGGCGCGAGATGGCGGAAATCAGGCAGCACGCCTACAACCAGATGGTCGCCAAATATCATGATAAAAATATTAAAAGGCGAACCATCAAGGTGGGCGACCTTGTCCTCCGCGAAGTCGTAAACAACAGAGTCGATCCCCGACACGGAAAGTTGGTACCAATTTGGGAAGGACCATACAGAGTCACCGGTGCTATGCCAGGGAACGCATATCGATTGGAAACAATGGATGGTCACCCATTACCGAGCTCCTAGAATATCTCCAAGCTAAAATTCTACTTCCCATCCCCTGACGATGAAGACAACGAGTGATGGTAGTCGGCTACACCCAACTCTGTTTGTTTTGAAAAAACTCTTAGTCACTTTTATGCCATTTACATATTTATGTCATTTACCAGTTATTTAACAAAGACTCTTAGTTGCTTTTGTTGGGAATCCTAGGCGCCTAAGGTAGCGGAAGCAAAAAATAAAATTAAAAAACACCTAGGTCCTATGATTCCCGAACGGATCCGCTAGTAGAATTTAAAACTTTTGGTTAGTGTTATACCTCAGAGTTTCAAAACTTGGTTGTACGGGGCGAGTTCCACGGATCCACTCCCAGAGTTCTCCCTCTGCCAGTAATCCACACGAACAGTTTCTTTGACCACNTGGCTCTGATACCACTGTTGGGAATCCTAGACGCCTAAGGCAGCGGAAGCAAAAAATAAAATTAAAAAACACCTAGGTCCTATGATTCCCGAACGGATCCGCTAGTAGAATTTAAAACTTTTGGTTAGTGTTATACCTCAGAGTTTCAAAACTTGGTTGTACGGGGCGAGTTCCACGGATCCACTCCCAGAGTTCTCCCTCTGCCAGTAATCCACACGAACAGTTTCTTTGACCACCGAGGTGCTAGCCTCCAAATTCTTTTCTCAAAAGAATTCCTGGGACCAATCTACAGACCTCTGAATTTCAAGAACTCCTTCTTGATGATTCAGACTTTTGGAGGTGGCGCTAGAAGAATCCCCCCACAAGAACTCCTTCTTGCCTATTCTTCTCTCAAACCCTAATTTGTAGAGCAAATTCGAATACTCTCTCTAACTCTTAGAGAAAGTCGAAATTCTCTAATGTGTGTGCAAAGGAATTTTTCTCTCTCTAACTCTTAGGAGGAAAAATAAAACTAGGGTTTCACTAATTAGTGTATGGGGCAAGTCGACTTGCACCCTATTTATAGGGAAGATATTTGGTGATTTAATAATTCCTAAAATAAAGATATTCTGATAATATAATTATTTTAGGTCTGAATTTATAATTATAATATTACCTTAATATTATAATTTAAACTCAAAATGCAATCTTGGAGAATCAAATTGAGAGATCAAATCTCCCAATGGGACCCACCTCATGCGCCTAACCTCCCTTAATTATCCTTGGAATTTAATTAATCAAAAACCTCCAATTTTTGATTCACCAAAGATATTAAAAGATCTTCACCAAATCTTTTGAATTTCAAATCTCCATTTGAATTTCAAATATTATTTGAATTAAATAAAACATTTTTATTTAACCCAAAAAATATCCCATGAGGCGCCACCCTCCTATTTATTAGGAATTTTATAATTCAATAATTTCCTAACTCTTAGGAACATTATCCAGAATTGTTTTCCTAATATTTAAATTGTCTATAATTAATCTCATTAATTATATTCAATTATTAATATTTAAATTTGTCCCACAAATCTAAATATGTCATCTGTAGATTAATTAAGACCAGACCTAATGTCCCAGACATTTCCTCTGTGTCTTAAATCGTGTCACTCGCGTGACCCACGAATTAACCCTAATTCGTGTCCCTCTCGAATGGTGATCAGATCCTGCCCGTGTGTGACCCAGCAGGCCCCACGCAATAATGGCAGTAGGGCATCCCCATGACCTACAAGTTGTGAGCGGACTCTAGCAAGCCATCACAACTACCCAAAATCCGTGAGTGATCGTTCGGTAACCGGAAGAACGACTTAACCTCAGTACCTCCGTGTACGTGATCCGTTTGTCCTACGATATCTTGGTCATGGACTAGGCACAGGTATGTCATCCATAATCCAAACCTCAACTTTCTCGATTCCTTGAGTAAGTCCCAATTCCCGCGTGGCCACGCATTTTCCTGGACAGACTCATCGAGGGCGCCAGTTAGATATCTCTCAAATTAATGAGGGACAAAATCCCATTTTGGCCAATCCACATCCCACTGCAGAGCAATCAACCAGTCCCGTACTCAGCCCGTATAACTACCCTGTTACGGGCAGCGTTAGACTAAGCCAAAGACTGACAACTGCAACGCTGGAATAGTCATTGACCTCAGGTCAAAGGCATCGCTACAGGCGTACTAGGAGAGACTAGCTGATGACTAAACCCATGCAGGACTCTCCGGGTCAGTCCAGCAATTCGTAACCACCTTACGTAATTGCACCATGACTCTCGTCCCAGCATCTAGTGCGTGCATCTCATGCACCGAGGTCATGCTGGTCTTAGTTCATTTTTGCTCCCACAAAAATAATCGACCAGGGACAATTTTAGATTAATTATCTCATAATTAATCATGGACGTTATCATAGTAAACATGCAAATAATATGACAACACATTAATTTATCTTCCATAAATTAATAATATGTTCACAACATATTTATCAAATAAAATGATTGGCCCTAGGGCACAATCTCCAACAGCTTTCGCATCATGTCTAGACTTTATTGAGACTCTTAGTTTATGACTTTCCCATTATTCATAATTAAAAGACCCATGGTTGTTTTCACATTATCCATGAACAAATTTATAAGCAACAGCTTACATCAACATCATTCGCATGAGACCATAGTCGCCCGATGCATGCTCAGGCACTACTACGGTCACTCATCCACCAGTGTCTCTCTCACGAGTACATAGAAGCCCAAGGCGAAAATCGGGCATGATGCCCAGCACTTCCGCTTGGGGGGACGCCCCCAGAACGGTAAAAACCGGACGCCCAGCCATCCCGGGAGTATGACACTCACAACCCACGCGGGCAATACCCCTTGGGAGGCTAGCCACAAACGAGAATTCTCTAAGTCCCAGAAAACGAACCAAGCCAACAAGAGCATAAGTGCTCATTACAAAGTGTGGTCATCCACACAAAATGTTCATTTCATAAAAATAATCATCCTTACATAGGGTTCAATACGTAGAAAAAGGCGTGGTCACCCATACAGAAATCTAAGTGCAAAGCATGGCAACATAAGCCTTCAAAAGAGGCAACCAAGACAAACATAAATCTAATACATAAAAGGGCCTAGGTGGCCACCTCCTATCAAAACATGAGTATCACAGGCCAGGGGGAGGCGGGCCCGACGTCCCCGCAGATCCATCGCAACCAGGTGGATAATAAGGCCCCTCATAATAGGGAAAATCAGCATCCCCCTCTGACTGATAGCCAGTGGTGCCATAACCCTCTAGCATGTCCGGATGCGGCGAGTCTGGAGGGTCGATCTCTTCATTCCAGCCTCTAATCACATTGCCTCCAAACACACACTTGTTTGGGCAAATCCCTTTAGTAACCAGGTTGGGATTCATCAAACGCAACTGATTCACAACATTCTTGAAGTTGCTATAGCCAACGCGGGTGTTCTCCAATTTGTGCTTGCGGGCCTGCTCCGCCATTTCACTCTTTAGGGCTATCTGGTCGGTCTCAAAATTTGCCAGCTTTGTCTCATACTCAAAATTCTGCATGGATAATCGACCAAAGTCCTCCTGCAAGTTCTCAAGCCTGCGCTTAACGATACTGCGCTCGGCCAATTCTCTCTCTACCTGAAAAGATAAGGTCTTCTTCTCACTCACCAGGCGATCCACCGCCTCGCCCGACTGGAACAATTTCTCCATCACAAACATATGTGCTCTAGCAGCTGTTCTAGCAGCCTCCATAGAAGGATTGACTTCCCCATTTGTTATTGCCTTTATCGCTTCATTGTGATAAGCAGGCAAATCAGGAGTCCACCCCATAGCAGCGAAGGGATCATAGGTCACGTCACTAGGATCCGAAAGGACAGAGGGTCCCGCCGCCGGTCGGTTCCTTTTGGGCCGCTTGTCCGCTCGAGCTCGACCTTTGCCCCGCGCATTCACCTGAGGAGGGTCAATAGAAGCCTCCGACATAGGCACCTCATGGGGAGGGGGTGAGCAACGCGCCGGTTCAGGAAAGCCAACCTCTTCAGAATCGGGATGAGCAACAGCACGCCTCATGCCACCCCCACCATTCATACTCTGGAACATTTTGCCTACAAAAGAAAAAAGAAGAATGTGTCACAAAAGAAATGCACAAAGCATAAACAAGAAGCCAAACAAAGAACACAAGTAAGGAACATACAAGTAGCTTTACGAGGGGCGGAAAAAGGGGGGTCGAGGCCGACTGGTTCAAAAATCCCACCAACAACCAATTTCAAGGCCGCTAGCCTCTGAACCCTGTTAAGATCCGCCCAATCGCAAAAGTAAGTTTCTCTGACTCGCGGAATCCCCCAATTTGTCCTGAATAGGGGGCGACCATCTTCTCCAATCCACCAGGGATGAACCCCTGGAAGGGGGCGAATAAGAAAAAACTTGTCTGCCCAATTCATGGGACGGTTGGGACAGCCTAACATGATCTTAGGACGATTAGTCCGGCGAATTACCGACGCATACCCTTTATTCTGACACTCGGCTCGGTAAAAGTAAAAGAACAGAGCAGCAATAGGCTCAACACCCTCCACCTCACATTTTTGGCCAAACGCCAACACCTGCCACCAACCATTGCATCCAAGCTGGACGGGGGCACACGTTCATAATAGTAAGAACATCCATCACCCAACGAGGAAAGGGGATGCTAAGGTTCCAAACGGAAAAAAGCCACCCATAAAAAGGAAATCCACAAGGATCGCTATGTTGCACTCTTGGGTCAGTCTCCCCATAGGGAACAGCCTAGCAAAGGTCGCCAACAATAGAAGAACTGTGGCTATTGAACTCGTTAATAATGGCGAGATCAATCCAAACACTACGACAAGCATCAATGGACGCCTTCACATCGGTATTGATGACGCCCGGATACTTAGCTCGAATTTTTTTCAAAAATTTGGCGGAAACCTTGTCTTTCAAGTCACGAGTCAGTGGCTCATTAGCCATAGGATGCCCAACCTCAAGAAACTAACTCTCTTTCTCTCTCATGGAACAATACCGCACCACCCCCAATGCTCACTAGTACCCCTCCCAAGAAATCCCCACAAGTCCAAACAGGGTCAGGAGGGTACCCACAGGCATGGCCGCCCGACTCAAATTGCGGCTCGCGGGAACCAAGCACATCCGTTGGAGGCGACCCCAAGAAGCCGCTCTAACGCACACCCTCCACAGATGGACCAAAACCGGAGGGCACGGGAGCCGATTGTTGCCCAACCCAGTATCTAGAACCCAACTCCCTGCAAAGATCCCTGACATCCCCCGGATAAAAAGTCCCACCCTCCCCGGGGTAACATGGATGGGGAGGAATCTCAATAGCGATGGGGCGGGAACGATCAACATGATACCCCCCTCATCGACTAGAGAAGAAGAAGTAGAATCCATAAAGACAAAGACAAGGAAGCCACCTCACCTGGTGGTCGCCTGAGCTAAGTGTGGCCACCCAATCGCTCAAAAGAGCAGCAAAAATTGCAATGCTATGCCGCCCGAAAAGCAGAGTCACACAAAGAAGACTAGCTGTAAAAACATGAACAAACGCACAGTCAAAAATCAAAACAACTTTTGAAAAATCAAATATAAACCAACTTCTCCAAAGAAAGTCATGAATCAAAGACTTCAACAAGAACGCTCAAGAACGTTCATAAAAAACTCAAGAACGCTCAAGAACGTTCATAAAAAACTCAAGAATGCTCAACAACGTTCCTCAAAAACTCAAAGAATGCTCAAGAATGTTCATTAGAAACTTAAGAACATTCAAGAAAAACCAACGTTCAGGGGAATCCCGACGGTGGCCGGCGGAGGTCTTGCGAGAAACCACCCAAAAACTTCAACCTCAAAGAAGAGAAGGGGAGGAGAAATTAAATTCTAGAGAGAAGGTGAAAAATTCTTAGAGAGAGGTGAAAACTAGGAAAGGTGAAAAAAACAAACTCACACAAACCAAGGCTTTTTATAAGAAGAAAATGAAGATGGAAGCTCTACATGAAAGCATGGCCGCCAACCAACATTCTTCAAACCTAACATCCCACATGGCCGCCAACAACATTTTTCAACCTAACACCTCACATGGCCGCCAACCAACATCTTCGAACCTAACTTCCAGTACATGGCTTCTACAATACATAGCCACCGTTAAAAAATGCGCACCGCACTTGGCCTCCAAAGCATTGTCACTACAAGGCATGGCCGCCAATGGGAGTAAGAGCTTCACTCTCAACCTCCAAATGCATGTCTCCCAAAGCATGATCATTCACCATACAATGCAAGGCGCACTCACCCCCCCCCCCAACGAGGCTAGCGGGGACAAAAACTAGCGGGGACAGAATCGCATCTTTTCAGAGGGACTAGTGATAATATAACAACGGAAGCATACCCTAATCAAGGACAAACATACCCAAAAGGGGACATGGCCGCTAAGCTTCGTCCCACTATGGGGCATGGCCGCTAGGCCATGCCCCAATAATTAAGGGCATGGCCGCCATGCCACATTGTTAAGGGGCATGGCCGACCATGCCCCACCATGGCATGACCTAGCGGCCATGCCCCAGTATTAAAGGGCATGGCCGCTAGGACATGCCCCACCTAGGCCATGCCCCAATTTAGGGCATGGCGGCCAGACCATGTCCTACCTCAGGAACGACACCTCGAATAACTAGCGTATCATATCTTACGGAAGAAAGTGAGTCACTCACGCTTTCTTTCCTCCGAGTATTAATGAATTCGGTTAAGATTTGCCTAAGATATCTCCAAGAGGTATCTTCACGGTGGCATCAATATTAATAACAAAGACTGAGGCACTGTGATGAGCCATAGATGAACTAAGTTCTAGCCCGGGGGGGGGGGGCTTTTACCTATTTCAATGAGGAACTCTGATGACGATTTCCTGCAAAACAAAGAACAGCGGGGCTGTTGGCCCGCGATTCTCCTCCGATGCCTAAGTTAGCAAGAGTCTTTGAGAGTAACCAGTCTAGACTGAGTAAAGTGTGTTACCTGGAATGAGCCTTCCTAAACCCTTTTATAGTGTGGGCGGCCATAAGCAGGTCCAATATTTGGTGGATTCCCTTTTCCCTTGATTATAGGAGAATCTTTTCAATATTGATGTCACCGTGAAGATACCTCTTAGAGATATCTTAGGCAAATCTTAACCGAATTCAATAATTCTCGGAGGAAAGAAAGCGTGAGTGACTCACTTTCTTGCGTAAGATATGATACGCTAGTTATCCAAGGCGTCGTTCCTGAGGTGGGACATGGTCTGGCCGCCATGCCCTAAATTGGGGCATGGCCGTAGTGGGACGAAGCTTAGCGTCCATGTCCCCTTTTGGGTATGTTTGTCCTTGATTAGGGTATGCTTCCGTTGTTATATTATCACTAGTCCCTCCAAAAAGATGCGATTCTGTCCCCGCTAGCCTCGTTGAGGGGGGGGGGGGGGTGAGTGCGCCTTGCATTGTATGGTGAATGATCACACTTTGGGAGACATGCATTTGGAGGTTGAGAGTGAAGCTCTTACTCCCATTGGCGGCCATGCCTTGTAGTGACAATGCTTTGGAGGCCAAGTGCGGTGCGCATTTTTTAACGGTGGCTATGCATTGTAGAGGCCATGTACTGGAAGTTAGGTTCGAAGATGTTGGTTGGCGGCCATGTGAGGTGGTAGGTTGAAAAATGTTGTTGGCGGCCATGTGGGGTGTTAGGTTTGAAGAATGTTGGTTGGCGGCCATGCTTTCATGTAGAGCTTCCATCTTCATTTTCTTCTTATAAAAAGCCTTGGTTTGTGTGAGTTCTTTTTTCACCTTTCCTAGTTTTCACCTCTCTCTAAGAATTTTTCTCCTTCTCTCTAGAAGTTATTTTCTCCTCCCCCACTCTTCTTTGAGGTTGAAGTTTTTGGGTGGTTTCTCGTCGGACCTCCGCCGACCACCGTCGAGATTCCCCTGAAGGTTGGTTTTTCTTGAATGTTCTTGAGTTTCTGATGAACATTCTTGAGCGTTCTTTTAGTTTTTGATGAACGTTCTTGAGCGTTCTTGAGTTTTTGATGAACGTTCTTGAGCATTCTTAAGTTTTTTATGAACTTTCTTGAGCGTTCTTGTTGAAGTCTTTGATTCATGACTTTCTTTGGAGAAGTTGGTTTATGTTTGATTCTTCAAAAGTTGTTTTGATTTTTGACTGTGCATTTGTTCATGTTTTTACAGCTAGTCTTCTTTGTGTGACTCTGCTTTTCGGGCGGTCATAGCATTGCAATTCTTGCTGCTCTTTTGAGCGATTGGGTGGGCACACGTAGCTCAGGCGACCACCAGGTGAGGTGGCTTCCTTGTCTTTGTCTTTATGGATTCTACTTCTTCTTCTATAGTCGATGAGGGGGGGGGGTATCCTGTTGATCGTTCCCGCCCCATCGCTATTAAGATTCCTCCCCATCCATGTTACCCCGAGGAGGGTGGGACTTTTTATCCGGGGGATGTCAGGGATCTTTGCAGGGAGTTGGGTTCTAGATACCAGGTTGGGCAACAATCGGCTCCCGTGCCCTCCGGTTTTGGTTCGTCTGTGGAGGGTGTGCGTTAGAGCGGCTTCTTGGGGTCGCCTCCAACGGATGTGCCTGGTTCCCGCGAGCCGCAATTTGTGTCGGGCGGCCATGCCTGTGGGTAGCCTCCTTACCCTGTTTCGACTTTGGGGGATTTCTTGGGAGGGGTAATGGTGAGCATTGGGGGTGGTGCGGTATTGTTCCATGAGAGAGAGAGTCAATTTCTTGAGGTTGGGCATCCTATGGCTAATGAGCCTCTGACTCGTGACTTGAAAGAGAAGGTTTCCGCCAAGTTTTTGAAAAAAATTCGAGCTAAGTATCCGGGCGTCATCAATACCAATGTGAAGGTGTCCATTGATGCTTGTCGTAGTGTTTGGATTGATCCCGCCATTATTAACGAGTTCAATAGCCACATTTCTTCTATTGTTGGCGACCTTTGCCAGGCTGTTCCATGGTGGGAGACCGACCCAAGAGTGCAGCATAGCGATCCTTGTGGATTTGTTTTTTATGGGTGGCTTTTTTTCGTTTGGAACCTTAGCATCCCCTTTCCTCATTGGGTAATGAATGTTCTTACTATTATGAACGTGTGCCCCGTCCAACTTGGATGCAATGGTTGGCGGCAGGTGTTGGCGTTTGGCCAAAAATGTGAGGTGGAGGGTGTTGAGCCTACTGCTGCTCTGTTCTTTTACTTTTACCGAGACGAGTGTCAGAACAAAGGGTATGCGTCGGTAATTCGCCGGACTAATCGTCCTAAGAT
>QANZ01031278.1:18198-42772 GCA_003254925.1 Chamaecrista fasciculata | reverse complement strand
AGATTTAATTATCATATAATTAATCAAGGACGCTATCATAGTAACCACGCTAATAATATGATAACAACATAATTTATCTCTATAAATTAATCAAAAACATATGACACCGCTGTATGTTTTATCTCCTTTCGTGGCATTGTTTTATTTTTCATTTTCTCTTTGTAATCTTTGTATTTATTTATTATATTCCATTTCCGAAGATTCCAATTCACAATTTAATATTGTTATGCAGGGCTCACAAATTCATGCCCAAATCAAGAATTTGTTCCTATCTAAGTTCAATGATTTTATAGAAGAGGGGAAAGTATATGTTTTATCGAAATTTTTGGTTGTACCAGTTTGCGGTAGCTACAGAACATGCATGCACCCTTTCAAGATCAATTTTAACTTCTCCACTGTTCTTAGAGTTTTTGAAGATGATGTTAGCATCCCTTATTATGGTTTCCAATTCGTGCGTTATCGTGATATAACATGTGGTCTAAGAGATGACAGCTATTTGGTTGGTTAGTTTCTGGTGTTTTTTTCCTTTACTACATACCTTTTATCAGTTTTATAATTTTTTTTCGTTCCTTATCCAGATATTGTTGGCATTCTGAGTTATAAGGGAGATGTGAAGAAATGTTGTATAGGAGGAAAAGACATTAAGTGTGTTGACATTGAACTTACCGACGCTCAGTAAGTTTGTATTTGTATGTTATTAACATTTTTTTTTTATGTTTCTCTATATTACTATCTATTGAGTGGATCTTACTGTTTGAGATTCTATACCAAATGTTGTTTTGTACAGGTCAAATAGGATTTCTTGTACTTTGTGGGATGGTTGTTGCCAAATGCTGTCTGACTATCTGCGGTTTGCTTACGAAGATCCTATTGTTATATTGCTTCAATGGTGCAAGATTAAAGATGCTCCAGGTTTTTTATTTTATTTTGGCTTTGAGACTGTGTGATTCTTAAGTTATTTTTATCTGGTATTGTTCTTTTCTCTATGTTAAGGATGTATTGGTAATCGTAAAGTTTGCAATATTTTGTACCTCTCACGTATGTTTATTAACCCGCAAGTTCAGGAATATGTTGACTTCTTACATAGGTACGGCTTCACCCTTTTTTTTAGTTAATTACCATATATTTTGCATATTATTTTCTCTATACGTTCTATATTGTCAGGTTTTCTTGCGCATGTGGTGATTGTTCCTCTGCCTTCAGTTTTTGTGAGATCCCGAGCTTTAAAGTTTAGTTTTGGGTGTTCATGAATGGAATTAGTGATTTTTTTTGAATTCTGGATAGAATTTTAAACTAATTTTAAACCAGTATTAGGAGTTTTGGATTATAAGTTTTAGAAATTAGTGAACACGAAAATATAGAACTTTAATTGTCATATTTGAAATCCCTATATTTTATTTAGCTTGTGGTAAAAATTTGGGAGCAAATGGAATTCAAAATTTCATCTGGGTTTTCTCTGGATCTGGAAAATGACGCATTCGAATACGNCTGCCCTTGACTTATTACACCAGTTTTGTACCGTACGTATTTTGGATGATTTAGTATTTCATTATGTCTTTTTTTTTTTAAATATTGTCTGCTTATGATTTATCCTCATTCTATGTCATTAGGATGGTGGGTACATTCCTCATGTTCCGTCTATCATTGCTGATCTTGTGGGTCAAAAATTCATTTTCAAGTTGAAAATGAATGACTGTTCTTCGTTGAAGTTTTCTCCGAAATTCACTGTGCTGGATATTTTCATGAATGTGCAGTTGTTTGATCTGTCTTCTCTCCACTATAAAATTGCGGTATTGTATATTTTTGTACAATGAATGTTAAATCTCAATGTTGTTTTCTGTATTTGTTTGCTATGTTTTAATTGTTAGCTATCAATTACTGATGTATTCTTTATGCTTTTCGATTTTCTTTTTATTTTCTGTCTTAATTACATGTCTGTACTGTTAATGGTTTGTATGTTAACTATGTTTAGTTTTAACATTCACAGAATAATCAAGACCACAATATTCAAGTTGGTTGTTCTTCTGCTTTGGCTGATGAATCAACTTTCAACCAAATATTGGATAAGGACGCTTCTTCGGCAACTACTGAAGTATCTTGTGGCTATTCTGATATGAAAAAGTTTCCTGCTGATTCCCATCCTGGGCTTTAGATTCGATTTTTGGCCTTTTCTTTTCCAGGAAAATGTTGGTCCATGTTCCAAATGATATTATTGTATACGTTTAATTTTTTTTTTGTTTTTTTTTATGTGGTACTTTACATAATCTTGTCGTTTGGACTAGGTCATTAATATATTATTTGTTTTTCTGTCGCTTCTTTTTTAATACGTTGTCTTTTGTTTGTATTTCGTTTGTTTATGTTATGCCGAAGAGGGATTTTTGTTGGTCTTATTGTAATTTTTGTCTTATTTATGTTTTTTTTGGTACATAATGTACTGTGACATATTTTGTATCACAATTATTGACTGCTAAATAACAATGATAATGATGTTAAGCTCAACATTTTAGTTAGTGATTATCTCAACAAAACCTAACAAGTAATATTGCGAGTCAAGCAATACTCATATGCTGAGAACAACTTGCATCTTGACAGCCAATAATGGTCTGATATTATATTATTGTGATTTTCATCTACTTTAACGAAGTATTATATAGATGAATCATTTTTGAGAACTTATAGTAGTCCAATTTGTTTAGTTGATCAAGGTTGTGCATTTTTCAACTGCAGTTACAGCTTTGTCCTAAGGAAATTGGCGAATAAACTAAAAACAGTATTTCTGTCTTGAAAAAAAATATTGGCTATGAAATGGTAATAAAACAATTTCTTCAGTATATTCTCACTTATTGTTGTTGAGCTACTCATATTCTTACTTTAAAAAACTTTTAAGATATTCTATGTGACACAACTAATTTGGCGTGAGTTCAATAATGTTTTATTAGTATATTTATTGTGTATTGGAAGTTGAATAAATGGTCAGCTATTGTCAACTAAAACTCATTGATGCTGACAAATTTTTATAATGGAACTCTTCGTTTTCATTTTCAGATAACCATCAAAGTATTAATGTACTAAATAGCAACTATGAAGTTATGGTGGTCGGCATTTAATATGTAAGTTGATATATCATTGGTAACATATACTTTAGTTGGTTCACGTGATTTGGTTCATATTCTCTACTTTTATTGATGGTTTGGTCACTGAAATTTAGTCAAGTGTCTTTCTTATAAGGAATTATGATTTTTTTGTGTTCTATTTTCATGTTCATCTACCTCATATGTCCTTTGTTGTTATGATGCGGATTCATGTTCATTCTCTTGATTAGCCCATATTTTCCAATTATATGCGTGTAGCAATGGATCGGTTGTCTATGAGGAGCTCTTCTCTTCCAAGTTCTTCTATCAATGGTGATATATTGAGCCATATCTTTCTGTAGATTTTTGTTGGTATTTTTGCTTTTCTAAATCTTTTGTTTAATGAAGTTATTATGTATGTGTGCAAAATTGGTGTTCTTATTCACTTACTTGCAGATGAAAATAGTACTCCAAACATAAAGAATCATGCCCCGAACTCAGTTTCTTCTGGTAAGTTTGTTTTAATTGATTTGTACCCTGCTATATACATATTATTATATTGTCTAACTCTCCTTATATCTTTAAAATGTGTATTTGTTTTTGCTTATTTGTGTTTTTCTGTGTTTTTCTTGGCAGTTTTTATTCTGTCTCCATATATCATTATTCATTTTCTCTTAAACCTTTGTTTTCTTTGTTTGTAGACATTACTATTCCTACAGGACAAATGTCTCGTGTTTCAAGTAGATTGTCTCGTGGTAATATGTTTTTGGTCATCTTTTAGTCCTCAGTACTTTTTTTGTATCTTTCCTTATTTAAAAATCCTAAGTTGGTTGTTATTTGTTGAACTGTTTGTTAATTTTTATATGTCGTATGGTTTAAAAATTTATGTGTCTACTTTTGTTTGTAATGTTTATAGTTAAAGGCTCATGATATTTTTTTTCTTTCTTTCAGCTATTTCAAAGTTTGGCTTCTCCCAAAATGTGTCATTTCAAGATTCTCCCCCTGCAACACTAATGGTTTTACCTTTGTTCTTGGTGTAAAGTGTTCTGTACATTATTTTATATTCAGAATTGTTGTCATTATTTTCATATGTATGTGCATATTACCAGGTCCTATAAACGTTGCTGAAGTCAATGCTGGTGAAGCTAAATTAAGACACGCTCAAAGGAAACGTATTGTGGATGTTAAGAAAAGAAGGGCCCTGGGAACATCTTATGAGTCCAATGTGTTAAAGGATATCACGAATTTCAATTGTTCTGGATCTTCAAATGTTCAGTTAAGCTCTGGAGGTACATTACAGACAGATTTTTGGTCCGTAATATTTGTTTAATCACTTATTTCTTTATATATATTTGATTTAACAATGTTTCTTTATGTAGGCAATCAAGATCAGACTACTTCTCAGTCCATTTTATCATTCTCCAATGATGCTTACGCTTTTTGTAATACCCCTTCTTTAGCTAAAACTTCTGCCAAACACAGCCGTTTTAGAGAAGGTGATATTTTCCCACTTAGTTCAGGTCATTTTGTTTGAACGATACAATAGCATCTTTAAAAGTTTTTTGTTGGCAAGTTTTGCTTGTCTCATGATCTTGTCCGTTCGTTGGTAAAATTTAGGTTCTCAAACCTCTCCCGGTGAAACATCTTTCAAGCCTTTTAAGAGGATTAGAGAAGGGTCGTTCGGTCAATCAATTATGTTGGAACAAATTCCTATCTCTACAACATCAAATGGTATTGGTAATTGATCAATCTATAATTTATGGTTAACAATATATTTTATTTAGTCTTATAATTTTACCATTTGGTGCAGCTATCAATCAAGAACAATCACTTACGTCAGAATTAACAAATGTTCAGCAACATACTTCTGCAAGTCCGACTCCATCAAATCCATTTTCATCACTTGTGGACAGTTCAAGAGTCAATGGTTTCAGTTTATCCTTTTGGTGTTTTCTGTGTCATAGAATATATAGTTTTTAATTCGGACTCAAGCTGAATGTTTCTGGCAATAATCTTTTCAGTATTCAAGTTATTATGTCTGTTGCCATGTTTCTCATTGTTCCTGCCAAGATAATAAGATATTTAACTTCTACAATTTTAGTTATTTGTTTTGTGTTATATTATGAATTCGAAAATTCATCTTTTTTTATGCACACGTTATGACATTTCTATAATGATTTTTTCAACTACATTGTATAGTACTGTCTAAAGTAATTCAGGTTAAGGATTCATCATTTGCTGACCTCATTGTAGGGCTATACTCCAACCTCTGCTGCATTCCCTCTTGATAAAGCTTCATTCTCTTTTTCTCTATGCTTTTTCTGCACACCATGGATGCTTTTCTCTGTAACAAACATATTTTGATCAGTTTTCGTATCATTTAATATAGAAGCTCGATAAAGGATGTTCAAATATTAACTACATTCAAGCACTCACAGTTAACTATTAAGTACAAATAATTTGCATATCTATTGCTGATATATTAATCACTGTCATTCATTTTGATGATGACACAAGTTGGTATTTTCCAGGTTTGTTTTTTGTCTATTAACATTTATGTTTTTTCTTTCAGATTCTGATGACAACTATTCTTATATTGTTGAAGGTAACTTTGATTTCATATTTTTTTCGGTAAAACTAAACATTTCTTATTTTGCAATAAAAGTGAAATTGATTTTCTTTTTTACAGAATATTTTGACATTGGAGTTCCTTTTGAAAGATGTGCTTGGTGTGGTGCTTTAATGTTTCGTTATGAAAGATTGAAGAAGGATCTTAGAGCATTAAATCCAATGTTCTCTCTTTGTTGTATGCAAGGGAAGGTTCAACTTCCTTTATTGAAAGAACCTCCTCAGTTTTTGAAAGAATTGTTGTTCAATAACTCAATTTATAGCTCCAACTTCCTTCGAAACATCAGGTCTTATAACATGATGTTTTCTTTTACCTCTATGGGTGGGAAGCTTCAAAGTCCATCATCGTCTGGTAATGGACCTTATGTTTACCAGTTACATGGTCAGAATGTACATTATATGGGTAGTTTGTTGCCTCCTGAAGGTGATTCTCCAAAGTTCTCTCAACTATATGTCTATGATACAGACAATGAGGTTTCCAACAGACTTTCTTCCCATGGGTAAGTTTTGTACAATTATTGTGTAAATTAATTTTGTATGATTATTCTTTTTTGATTTTTTATTTGTTGTTTTTTTGTAGGTCAAGAGGTAATCATTGTGATCTTGATCCGATTATCGTCGATCATATCAAATCTATGCTCGACAATTGCAACCCTCTTGTCCAATTATTCAGATCTGTTAAGGACAGAGTTAATACCATGCCATCTGATAAACTTCATCTTCGTCTACTGAAAGATCGCAACACAGATGGCCGTACTTACAATTGACCCACTGCTTCGGAGATTGCTGTTCTGATTGTTGGTGACATTGATTCTCTTGAATCTTCTAGAGACATAGTTGTTGAGATGCATTCTAAGATGTTCAAAAGAATTAACGAACTTCATCCATTATATCTTCCATTTCAATATCCTTTGCTTTTCCCCTATGGAGAGGAAGGCTTTCGTGAGAAGATTGCGCTAAGTGATTCCTCCTTAAGTTCAAGTAGAAAAAGACAAAACCTTAGCATGAGGGAATTTTTTTGTTTTCGTTTGCAAGAACGTCTTAATGAAGCTCACACAATATTGTTGTCTCGTTGTAACACCTCTAGAAAATAAAACATACATATATTAACTAGAGGTTACATAACATCCGGATACAGCCCTGAATATATACAGAATATACAATAACCCAAACATGGGTTCAAAAACAAAATAATACAGGGGCTCCGCCCCATAAACAGCCTCGCAGGGCCCAGTTCAATCCAAACAAAACATATATACTAGAAGATACAAAAACCTACCAACACTAAAAGAAATCAGGTAGAAGGATGAAAACCCTCAGGCGACGGGTTGCTTCCTTGACCCGATTCTATGCCTGCTCGATCCTGAAACAACTGAGACTGAAGAATATGGAATGGGGTGAGAATAAAATTCTCAGTAGAGTTACTAAACTCTCTCTTACCATCAATCCTCAAACAACATTCACATTCTAGACAATTTTGCTAATCCAAAATTAAAATTAAGTAATATCAACTGCAACATTAACCAATGATAATTTAACATATCTATTTACTTTATTATTACAAATTGACTTAGTCACAAAACAACTTTCATTAGAACTTCATCAAAACATACCAGTACTAGTCACAATTATGAAACATAATTTGCATATTAATAACAAAATTATTAATAATATCACATAATCCTTTACTTCATTACCACCAGATAATTTCTCACTCATTCATCAAATTTCACAATTAACATCATCAACAATGTCATGATCTCAAAGTAAATGGTCGTCTCGACCTAGGCTTTTCCGGAACGTCTCCCGGTGTGCGCACAAACCAACTAGCCTGTCACCTAAGGAATCCACCTTAGGCCAACTATGGAATCCACCATAGCCGTTACCCCAGTATTCATCGCGAATAAAAGGGGAGGGATTCCACCCTCAGGTATCATGACATAATTTCAAAAATAAGGAATTTCAATTCCAAAACCACAATTTGATCCATTTCCAAACTCATAATCCAATTCAAGACAATTTCCACATATATCATCTCTTTAGGGACTAAACTGAAACAATAAAATATATTGACTTTATAAACAAACCCATTATTTACTTAATGCTTAATTAGCCCAAAATAGCTAAATTTACATTTACAAAGCAATAGTGATCTGATCAGGACCATAATGAAATAAAACAGAATTTCCAAACATATTAAAAACAAAACAGAAATGCAGTTTGGTCCTTTTGACAGTTTCAAATCAGTCCCTTCCTATGCTTTTGACTTCATCTTTCCTTCAAACATTGAAAACTCACTCTCAAACATACACTCCCTTCTCTTCTCTCTCACTAGCACCTCCCAGCACCATAAAACTCGCCGGAAAGTTGGCCGGAGAAACATCCCAAAACATAACAAAATCTTCATCAACAAGACAATATTATTTAGAGAGATTAGAACCTGAATTTAAAGATTATAGTTGAGGAAATGTGTTCACAAATTTGTTACTTTAAACAAGAATCGAAGAATAGAAAATCCAACTCCTTTTGTTTTGAGAACAACACAAAAGTTCACCTAAGACTCTGTTTTTGCCGTTTTTCTGGCAGCACTCACTGTTTGCTAGATTCCTCCGCCTACAGTGGTCGGATTCGAACCGTACGACCACCAAAGAATTCCTAACATCCCCAGCTACAAAAGCTTATTTAGGATCGATATCTAATTCTCTCTCTACCGTGCCCAGTTTTTCCTCCAAAGTTCACCTTCACACTCTGTTTTTCCGCTGCTCCGGGCAGCACCTCTTCAACGGCGGATTCCGCCACCTACAGTGGTCGGATTTGGCATGTGACACAACCTAAAGATTCCTGACATCCCCCTTTTCAATTTCTCCTTCTGGGTCGAAGTCCAGTTCCCACTCTAAGTGACTCAAAAACACACCCAAACTTGCCCTATAAATTTTCGTCTAAACAGAGTATCACAAAATTGTGGAGAAAATGAAGTTGTAAGGAGGAGGAGAGTAAAATAACTCTACCTTGGATGTTTGAAGCTTCCAAACTTGTTGATTTGAGCCGACCTAGCTCCCACCGACCTAGCTCTCCTTCGTCTCCTCCAATTTCATGTCTTGGTCGATTCTCATATCATTCCTAGGATATATAATCACAATTTAATCACTTTGGGTAAAACTACATTTCTTTCCCTTAAACTTTCAATTTCCTTTCCATGAGATCCTTAAATTTACTTCAACTTTGCCATAAATTCATAATTAAGTCCTTCAATAATTCCCTTTTGGTCCCTAGAGCCTTTTACTCAAATTAAATTAATTTCATTCACAACCAAAATAGTTTATCCAACTTGCACTTTGGTCCTTCCCACAAATAAAATTACACTTCCTCAACTTATTTCCATCAAAATTCTTTACCATTCCTTTACAATTTCTTACCAAAAATAATTGCTCTTCCTTTCTTACCAAAAATAATTGCTCTTCCTTTTCCAAATCTTAGAATTATAATTCACCTCAAATAAATTTAAATTTTCCTCGGTTGTTACACTCGTAATTTGTTACATCAATTTATTGTTGATGCGTTCACAATGATTGAGTCTCAAAGGCTAACATGGTTTCGTTTCAATCAAGATAAGTTGAGAACTGATATTTATAAAGGTCTTGCAGACGCTGTTCTTAGAGGTGACATTGACCCTGCTTCTCAAGGCAAGAGAATTATTCTTCCTTCTTCTTTCACAGGAGGTTTTAGATATAAGTTTCAAAATTTCCAAGATGCAATGACGATTTGTCAGAAGAAAGGCTATCCCAATCTCTTTATTACATTCACTTGCAATCCTAGGTGGCCATAAATTATCAAGTTTACAAGTGAGCGATCATTGCATCCATGTGATCACCCTGACATACTATGTAGAGTATTCAAGATAAAGCTTGATAGATTGATTGATGATTTGTTGAAGGATAAATACTTTGGCAGGGTTTTGGCTTGTAAGTGTTATATTTGTGATTTTTATTTTTTTTATTGTTGTTCTGTTATATGTATTTGTTTTTTCTGTATTATGTGTACGTAAGTCTTTGTTTTTTGTGAGATTATCAGTATTAATTTTTTTTTTCTATGTACAGTGATTTACACTGTTGAGTTCCAGAAGCGTGGGTTACCCCATGCTCATATTGTTGTGTTTTTGCATCCAGAAGATACTTATAACACTCCAGATGCGATAGACTCTATCATTTCTGCTGAAATTCCAGACAAGGCCAGATATCCTTCTCTCTATGAATTTGTTCTAAACTTTATGATTCATGGACCTTGTGGTTTTGGCTTTGACTCTTCTCCTTGTATGAAAGAAGGAAGATGTTCCAAATTTTTTCCTAAGAACTTTGTTGACAAGACAATGATTGATGAAGAAGGTTTTCCCCATTATAGAAGAAGAGACAATGGGAGATCAGTGGAAAAAAATGGTGTTCCACTTGACAACAGGTTTGTTGTTCCGTATAATGCTCGGTTGTTGTCAAAGTACAAGGCTCACATTAATATTGAATATTGCAACCAGCACCAATCTATTAAGTATTTGTTCAAATATGTTAACAAAGGTGAAGATAGAGTGACTGCTGAGTTTTTTACTATCACCAATAAGGATGGTCAAGAGAAAGACGTTGACGAAATAAAGAAGTACTATGACTGCCGTTATGTATCTTCATGTGAAGCTGCTTGGAGGATTTTCTCCTATGACATACATTATAGAACACCCTCAGTTGAATGTCTTTCATTTCATCTACCTGGAGAGCAATCTGTTGTTTTTCGTGATGACGAACCTATTGACTCTGTTGTAGAAAGGAACAGCCACAGGATTTCCATGTTCTTAGCTTGGTTTAAAGCTAATAATAATAAGGACTATCCAGAAGCGAAACATCTAACCTATTCTGACTTCCCTACTCATTTTACCTACAACAGAGATTCCCAATCATGGACTCCAAGGAAACGTGGTTCAGTTATTGGAAGATTATTTTACGTTCCTCCAGGTTCTGGTGAGCTGTACTATTTGCGAATTTTGCTAAACATTTGCAAGGGTCCAAAAGAATATAAAGATATAAGGACAGTATATGGTGTTATTTACCCAACTTTTAGAGACGCCTGTTATGCTCTAGGGTTGTTGGATGACAATAGAGAATACATTGATGGTATTAAAGAAGCCAGTCATTGGGCATCAGCTATCTATTTGAGACGGTTATTTGTCACTTTGTTGTTCTCAAACAGTTTATCAAGCCCTCATTTGGTCTAGCAGAAAACTTGGGAGTATTTATCTGAAGATATTTTACATAGACAACGCATGATTCTCAAACATCAAGGTATTTTTTTTATCCAACTAAGCATGTGTTAATTTTTTCAACATTCTTCCCAACTATTTATTGAAGATTATTGAAGATATTTATTTTGTTTTTCTTGTGATTTGCAGGTCTTCAACTAAGTGTCAGCCAAATACAAAATTATACTTTGATTGAGTTGGACAAGTTGTGGCAAGCTTGTGGCAAAAGGCTTAAAGACTTTCCGGGCATGCCTATTCTAGATGAATCTACCTCTTTAAGGAGACTTAATAGGTTGATTATTGATGAGCAGTGTTATGATCAGGTATCACTACATGTGGAGCATCAGAATCTTTTAATGAAACTGACAGATGAACAGAGGGACATATATAATATTATTATTAATGCTGTTGATGTTAACCTTGGAGGTGTTTTCTTTCTATATGGTTTTGGTGGTTCTGGGAAGACTTTTGTCTGGAACACTTTGTCGGCTTCATTGAGATCTAAAGGCCATGTTGTGCTAAATGTTGCTTCAAGTGGTATTGCTTCATTACTTCTTCCTGGAGGACGAACGGCTCACTCTAGGTTTTGCATTCCCATTGATATAAACGAAGTTTCTATTTGTAACATTAATCAGAGTTCTGATTTAGCTGAGTTGCTTTGCCAAACTAAGTTGATTATTTGGGATGAGGCTCCAATGGCTAACAAACACTGTTTTGAAGCACTGGATCGCACAATGCGAGATGTTTTAAGATTTTCAAACCCTCTTAGTAAACATTTGCCATTTGGTGGGAAGGTTGTTGTTTTTGGTGGTGACTTCAGACAGATTTTACCTGTCATCCCTAAAGGTTCTCGACAAGACATTGTCAATGCATCATTGAATTCATCGAAATTGTGGTCTCATTGCAAGGTGTTAACCTTGACAAAGAATATGAGACTTCAAGTTCAATCATGTCCTGAAGAGATTGATGAGATCAAAGAGTTTTCTGAATGGATTCTTTCAGTTGGTAATGGCACAGAAGGTGGTGATAATGATGGTTATGCTGAGATTGAAATACCTGAGGATCTTCTAATTAAAGAAGCTTTTGATCCCATATCAGCAATTGTCCATAGCACATATCCAGATTTTATGGTCAATCATAAGAACTCATCCTTTTTTGAGGACAGAGCTATTTTATGTCCTACATTAGAAGATGTTGATTCAATCAACAATTTCTTGTTAAATATGCTACCTGGTGAGGAAGTTACCTACTTCAGCTCTGATAGCATATGCAAGTCAGACATGAATGTTGATTCTTTGGAAGATATTTACACTCCTGAGATTCTAAATTCTTTAAGATGTTCTGGTGTCCCTAATCATGTGTTAAAATTGAAAGTTGGTTGTCCTATTATGTTGTTGAGGAATTTGGACAGATCTATGGGTTTATGCAATGGCAGTAGACTAATTGTAACTAAATTAGGGAAGCATGTTGTCGAAGCAAAGATTATTACAGGTGATAAAATTGGAGAGAAGGTATTAATTCCACGTACTATCATGACTCCTTCAAATTCGAGCTTGCCTTTCAAATTCCAACGCAGGCAATTTTCTATTTGCGTATCTTTTGCAATGACAATAAATAAGAGGCAAGGTCAGTCACTCTCGTCAGTTGGGTTGTACTTATCCCGACCAGTTTTTACTCATGGACAATTATGTGTAGCTATATCTAGAGTCAAGAGAAGAAAAGGGTTGAAGATAATTATATGTGACAAGGATGGTAACATCTTCAACAAGACTACAAATGTTGTGTTCAAGGAGGTGTTTAGGAATCTTGTCTGACTTTAAATTGGTTCATATTGTTGTTCATTCTACAATTTTGATCATCTTAGTTTATGATTTACTATTTGATTCCTTCATCTATAATTGGACATGTTTGTTTTGTTTAGATCATATAGAAATTTGTTACATTGTCTTATACTTTGGAAATACAATATCGATTTGCATTCTCATTATCAGTAGTTCTAATTATTACCTGATATGTTGCACTACAGCTGTAGTTCTTCCATCAACTTCGATGCCCAAAATTCCCATTCTCTTCATCTTTCGTATCCTTATCTGTTATTGTTATATTATCACCTGAAACAGTGAATAGGTTAGTATTTTCAATTTTGCACTTCAAGATATGTATCTATCACTAAGGTTTATCAAATTTGAATCATAATTTCTAATGAACTATACTAGTTGTACCCATCCATGATTCCGAAATAGTATAGGCTTTCAATGAAAAATGGAAGTCTGTATATTATCATTTGGTATCCGAGGAAAACTTACCCAGAACAGAGGAGTTAATCTTCTATGTTCTGTTGTTCATTCCATTCGCCATTTTGTCTCGATTCCACATATTCCAGTTTATCCTCCTCCTCTCGCATGCAAATCCCATTTTTGGCAATTGGTAGTCTCAGTGGCTGAAGGTTTGTAGTATCATTTTTGGGAGCAATCGGGAAGGGAGACGTTGCTACAAGATGGGTTGCTGCCGGAATCTTCGCTGGATGGAATTAATGGATGCTGCCGGCAAGTGAGATTGATACAAGATGAACGATGAAGTGAGAAATATTAGAGGAAATGAAATATAAATATAAATTACACCTTGGTACCATGTGGTTTTACCCTATTTCACTTTGGTACCCTGTGGTTTGAAACTTTACACTTTGGTACCCTGTGGTATTATTTATTAACACTTTTGGTACCCTTTGGATATATTTTATAGTTTTAACCATAAAAAAGTCTTCAAAAATTACATATTGTTCCCAAACCATTTTCAAAAAAATACAAATAGGTCCCTTGATACATATTAGGTCAAAGTGCACTTTTGGTCCCATAACTTTTACTCAGGTTTCAGTTTGGTCCCATTACTTTTTTTGTTGCACTTTTGGTCCCATATCTTTGCAAAAAGTTGCAGATTTGGTCCCGTATCACTTTTGGTCCCATATCTTTTGGTCATGTTGCAGAATTGGTCCCATATCTTTGCAAAAAGTTTCACCGCCAGTCCCACTTGATCCAAATATATGAGACCAATTTTGCACCTGACCCAAAGATATGGGACCGACTCTGCAACTTGACTAAAAAATATAGGACCAATTATGTAACATGAACCAAAGATATGGGACCAAAAATGTAACACAGGACCAAATCTGCAACTTGAGTAAAAGATATGGGACCAAAAGTGCAACAAAAAAAGTTATGGGACCAAATTGAAACCTTAGCCAAAGTTATGGGACTAAAAGTGCACTTAGACCTACATATTATATAGGGACCAAAATTATAAATTTAAATTGTTTGTGTGTTCAATATGTATTTTACCTATATAAATATCTATATATCTATATATATCTATATATATCTATATAAAGCAGATTACTTTTCACCAGAATTTGCCATTTGGATCTATTTTTTTTTTGTCACTACTTTGAAATGAAGTCTTATTCTTTGAAAGTTCACCAATTCCTGAATTGCTTAGGTCATATCCAAATACTAAAGTCTTTGCGTGCCCTAACGAGCACACAAATATGTCTGTAAAATAAATGAAGGACTAAATCGTTAAATCAGAAAAAGAAATGGATCAAATAATAATCCTACTCTTATTATTAATTTTGTACTATAGTTTTAAAATGTGGAATTACAGAAAGGGTTGGAGCCATATAATATATGATATATTATACTATGTAATGATGTCCGCTTAACTCTTTGTTCGGTACACAATACCTTTATGTTTTTACGTTTTAGTACACATGTAATGTTAAGATCTGAATCGTAATCGTTAATTAATTTTGCAAATTACGCTATGTCACCTAATTTTAATTTAAGTAACAGTTTTGTAGACATCATTTTCTCGACATAAATTTAATTATCCTATCGGTAATTTTTACCCTAATATTTATGTAAATATATTTACCAAATTCTAAAGAACCACCCGTGGATTGACACGGGGTTAAAACTAGTTATTTATAGTGAAAGGTACCTATGGAAAATGAAATAAAAAAAGGTTGTATGCTCCGAATTAATCACAATTAGAATTGAAACAAGTAATTCAAATCTGAATTCCAATTTGACCTTTTTTTGACGACCTTAACCAAACAAAAAAAAAATCATCAAAAGTAACATGTAACTTAAGTCTCATTACATTCAATTTTGAAATGAGACCAATATCACATTTAGCCATTGAGACCAAAGAGTAAAATTTTTGGAAAACTTATAGAATCAAAATTGCAAAAGGAAAAAAAAGAAGACAAAATGCTAAGGGATCATAATTATACTTTGAGTGACACATACATACATGTGAAGGAATAAGGGAGAAAAACAAGTGTGTGACACATACATGCTTACTAACATTTTTGGCTGTATATGGAAACACAATTTATATGTATGTGAGGATTTTTTTGGTCCTAAATTTCAATCAAGGTTAGTTTTTATTTGTCCTCTATTCCATAAATTCCACAACTTTCAATATACATCGAATGTATTAATTCTTTTTCAAACATCCTTTTTTTTTTTCTACATATTTGTATATACAGTCAAAGATATTATTAAATGCTCTTGGAGAGCCTACACGTCAATGCCCTTCATACATATCTCACCTCAGTGTTTATTGCTATCAATTAATATTATTTATGGTGAACCATAACTAAATTTATTTGATTAATCGATTAATTAATTGTGAAACGGAACAAAAAATTTATGACAAAAATTCTCATCGATCAATGTCATCATATATGATGCAATAAATAGAGATAGGTAGCAATTAAGTAAATTGATTAAAGTGGTTTGAGAAAAATCCAAATTTCATCGCAAGAGAGGATGAATGATGAATGGAATTTTTGATCGTATTATATTGAGGGAGACACGTCATTGTAAATTATGTGATGACCTCATGAAAATTAAAAATTTAATATTTAAATGGTGAATAGTTGATAATTTAATTTTTAAAATATCAAAATGTATAATTTAGTTATTAAAAAAATTATATTGTATATTTTTAGTTTAAGAAAAAAATTAACAAATTAAACAGTATATTTTAATTTTTTTAGAAATTGAATTCTCAACTTACCAACAAAAAATTGATGCAGTTTTAAACAAGTTGTACTCTAGGTAAGGGAACTAAGGTTCGATCACTAAGTCGATATTGGTGGGAGGATATAGGGGTGTACAAGGGACTCGGCCGGCCCAACAACCCGGTGGGCCTCGGCCCGGGATACTCTCATTTTTTTTAAAAAAAAATATATTTTTTAAACTTTTACTGTACATATTTATATTTTATGCAACTAAATATTTTTTTAACTGTAAGAAATACATATCTATTGCTATTTTTATCAATTGTTTATTAAAAATAGGGTAAATTACACTTTGGTACCCTGTGGTATTCTCCATTAACACTTTGGTACCCTTTGGAGCTATTTTGTAATTTTAACCATAACAAATTGTGCAAAAATTACATATTGACCTCAAAATTTTTTTTAAAGTTTTCATTTTAGTCCCTCGATAATATGTATCCTAGGACCTATTTGTAATTTTTTGAAAATATTTTGCGGTCAATATGTAATTTTTGCAAAATTTACTATGGTTAAAATTACAAAATAGCTCCAAAGGTTACCAAAGTGTTAATGGAAAATACCACAGGGTACCAAAGTGTCAGGTTTCAAACCACAGGGTACCAAAGTGAAATAAGGTCAAACCACAAGGTACCAAAGTGTAATTTACCATTAAAAATATACATAAAATATATACTTAATCTTAATTAAATCAACATTTTTTAACAATTAAGTAAAATTAAATGTCTTTATTAATAAAAACATCATTAAATTGATCCAAAATTAATTGTTTTACCAATATGTACAGGTTAAAAAATATATAAAACGAATAACTGATGTTTTTTTTTTAAATAAAAAATTTGGCCCGGACGAACCCAACCAGACCCGGGTCTGTCCCAGGCCAACTAAAAACCCAACCCGGGCCATGTACACCCCTAGGAGGATATAAACTATTCGCTTTCAACTCGATTGTGATCAATCTTCATCTAAATCGTTATACAGATAGGCGAGAAAAAATCATAGTTCAATAAAAAAAAAAGAAAAAAATTGTTAACTCAGTAACTTTTAAAAAACGAATCATTTATGTTTATTTTTAATTAGAAAAAACGTGTGAATATGATGTTGGAATTTTTCAATTCCCGTTTAACCAATGGATCATAGGCATAATCTAAAACACTCTAATAAATCAATGAACAATAATACTTATCTCTTGTAGTCCTATCGGAATATTAGGGACGTGATCAAACGTTCACGTGGAGGCTAGTATTCCTCTCCTTATCAACACCAAGTGACTACCCTAATGGGGAGGCTAGGTCAAAAAGTTAATTAGAGAGGGGACTTAACCCTGTATTTATAGAGAGGACTGACAATCATCCACCCATCGTCGATAGTCAGTTCATTAGCCCAACACTAATCATATTGCATCATTATATATTAGGCCTAAGGCTCATTCAAAAGGGTGAGACCAAAACCTAATTTAATCACAATTATTCAAAAGGTATCATGGTCCTTTTTGGGCTTTACATTCAACCAATATTTTAAATAAAATAAAATCCTAATTAATTAAGCCCAAATAAAATAATTTCTACATTCTCCCACTTGGGCGTCATTAATTAGTTTTCCAGATTATTTCAAAAAATTAATTTAAAAAATGACTCTCTGGTTGAACAAACATGACCATTAATTTTACCCAACAAAATCACCTCAACATGATTAATCTAATAGGAAATCAATTCAGAATTAACGACGTTGCTGCACAGTCAAATCGTACATTACATCCATAATTACGTAAATTAATCCTCTTATCAATTAACCACAACGGTGTAACAGTGCAGTTACACACTCATGCACATATAATGTGTGATTCCTTCTATGCATGTGTGCTAGAGTCCTCATTATATTTCACCAAGAAATATGACATCTTCCCAAGAAGATTTCTCAAATTATTTCTTTCAAAATAATTCACATCTCCACAAGGAGACACATGTTTCCTCATCATATTTCACCAAGAAATATGACATCTTCCCAAGAAGATTTCTCAAATTATTTCTTTCAAAATAATTCACATCTCCAAGACACATGTTTCTTTTATGAAACACAATTTAATTCACATCTCCACAACGAGACACATGTTTCTTTTATGAAACACAATTTAATCCATGGATAACATGTTTCTCACGAAACACCACTTTCCTCTGAAAGAACTTGTATAGCAATTGATCAACTTAAAAACAAGCCATAATAAGATAAACACGATACGATAATCGAAAGACAAATGATTAGTCTGAGGTACACAATAATCAAAATGGAGAAAGTAAAACTAAGCAAAATGACTCCCACTAATCAATGACATCAAAAGAACTGAGAACACTCATGTCTTTGAAAACTTTCAATTCTTCATTTCAAAATTTGACCTAAACATCTATGCCATATGCCATCAGATTTAATCCATTGCCAACAATCTCCAAATCATGAAGTAATTCAAAAGTACCATTAATAAAATTTAACTCTATATCCTCTTTCCATCTTTTATAATTGTTACTAGTGAGAGTCTCAATAGAAGTTGTTAGGCAAAATGCACCAAGGAGATCCTAGAGGGGGGGGGGGGGTGAATAGGATCTAAAAACTTTTTCGCAAACTGTTAAGGAGTTGCTTATACAAAATCAGTTCCTTACTGAAAGTCACTTCTTTGACCAGAAGGTTTAATTAAAAACAGTTCTTTTATAGAAAACCTTTAGTTCCTTCACGAAAACGTTCAGTTCCTTAATAAGGTGTTTCGGTTCCTTTAGTGAACAAATCATTTCCTTAGAAACAGATCACTTCCTCTAAAACAGTTCGTTTCCTTAAAACCAGTTTTATCTCCTTAACAACACTTTTAACAAAACCTTTTCCAAAACTTAACTCAAGAATATAAAATGCGAAATAATAAATAGTTAAGGGATAGAAAGTTAGACACCACGATGTATAGTGGTTCAGCAAGAGCTTAAACCTTGATATGGAAGTTCCTCTTGGCTACATCCACTCCCCAAGCGAAAGGGCAAGGGAATTCGTATATTAATACTTGTAGGCAACCAACCAATTACAATGGAATCAACCTAAGATTAGGATCACCCCTAAGGCTTTACAATCTCCCTTTTACAGTCCCCACAATTCTCACGGGTAGTCTTAAGGTTCCTATACAACTCCTCTTATCTTGCAACCACACACGGCTCACCACTAGGGTTTCACAAAAAACGAGGAAGGCAACCTACTACCACTAAGGATTTTCCCATTAAGGGTTACAATACATGTAATAGCACAAAGCTTTTCTCTATAATCTCAGATTCAACAATATATCAGTTGTTTTCAACGTTTGAAGTCATCTTCTTTATATAGTCATCGTTGATGTTGAGCTCCATAAGGAAATGATTTGAATTCTTTGATTTCCAAATGCTCCAACGGCTAGGTCATCAAGAATTATCAATTTTCTTCAATGCTCATTCAGCTCCAACGTCCACAATTCATAAATGTCTTTCTTGCTGACCACACAATTCAAATTTGCATTTTGGCTCCATAAGGATTCAGCATTAAACTGGTCAGGATTTGGCAATCAAGATTTGAAATGTTTCCATATATAGATCCTCGCAATAAACACAAATTACAAGTTAGGAAATTAATTATAATCAAAGATATTATGTGATCAGCACTTAATCAAGTCATATTACAAATTTCTTAATCAAGAGCGCATGGATTAATCACAAAGATCTTCATTTAAGACTTGCACAATCTGTCCAGATTTTGTTTCCTTTTTCATCAAGATATGATTATAATCTTGCTTCATTAATGATTAAATCAAGTCAAATCAATTAGCATCAATCATAATTCATCCAATAAATAATTAATTCGAATATACAACTTTCCAGAATATTAAAAAATATTTATTACAAAATTTTTGTGAATTATCAAAATAAAATCAGCGATAAAGGATATGCAATCAGACTCTCGCGGATCGTTAAGGAAAAAAAAGCACAGAAGAGTTCCTTGATTTCCCAACAGTAGTATTTTGATTATTCATGGAAAAGGAACAATGAGCTGAAAAGGATCAAGAATTATGTCAGTTAACAAAATAGACAAAATGAGGATTATGAGATTGACCATTAGATTTCAATGATGTACAATCACAAAATCACCTTTAGGTGAATAATGTGACACACAATCAAGAAATCCAATTAACAAGAAACCAATTCAAATGGACTCCAAAAGTCCATCAATTAGTTGCCAATTAGTTGCCCCATGACACCCAAAATAACTCAATAAGCACCCCCTTTGAGTAAGTGTGATCTGACCCAAAATGAACATATATTTTTGGTCATATCTTATTATTATGGGTAAATTGCAGTTTGGTACCTTGTGGTTAGGGGCGGTTCCACTTTGGTACCCTGAAAGAAATTTTTTTTTGCAATTTGGTGCCCCGTGGTTTGCTCCGCTAGCGAATTGGTCCTCTGTGCTTTATTTCCGTTAGGATTTAACAGCAAATGTGATTGTGACCACGTTAAAATGTCAAAAACCTCCCAACAGGTCTTCTCTTATGCGTTTAAGTCTTTTCACTTTCCTTTTCATAAGATTTCTTTTGAATAGGTCCCGATTTAATTACACTTTAATCCCAAAAGTTTATGATCTTTATCAAAATAGTCCTTAGAACCTCAAAAGACAAATGAGCATCTATGATTTATCAAGTCCCCATATTCAACTACCAGAATCTGAAATTTTCATTCAAGTACACTACAAACAAATCAAAACCCCCAAATTTTTCCAAAATGAAGCCCCACAAATCAAAAACCCTCCCAACATCATCAACAACCAATGAATAAATTAGAACTTAGAGACCAAAACTAACCTTTAAACAAATATTAGAGACCAAAATAAATGCTTAAGATCCTCCCCTCCTCATTTTACTCATTCACAATCCATCCAAAAGCTTCTTCCTCAATTCACTAACGAACAAAAACAGCGAAAGAAAAAAATACATAAATAAACCAATAGGAAAAAATTGTACAAAGTAGGTTTGCTTTTCAATTTCTACAGTTACAAATTGTTTCCTCTTTCGTTCTACAAGAAAAAATGGCGTTTAGTATAACGCATCAGATTGGAAGCCTTGCGGGACCTCCGAAACAGTCCGAGGCGGGGAATTCATCGGCAGAGTCCACTGCGACGATGAGCGCCGCCGCGGTATGGAGATCGCCGGCAACGAATAATCTCCGATGCAAGGTGAAGAAGTCGGATGGTATGGATGCGTTATCACCGCTAGTTAGTCCTTGCAGATTGCTGGTGTTGGGAGGAATCCGACCAGATCTGTCTGTGGCGTGTCAAGCATTCGCGACGGAGACGGAAGTTCGACGTTCTCTGTCCCTCTCTCACTCCCGATTTCACTCTTGAACAGACCCACAATCGACACCGAAATCACGCAAAAACCAAACGCCCATTTTGGTCCCGACTTTCGCGATTTATAGGCAAACTCGGCGGAGGAGTAGAATATATTTATATGAAAATAAACATTTGGCCAAATTAAACCTTTTGCTCATACGTTTGGGTCATATTAATAATATACCTGTGGAACTTTACAACTTTTACAAATAGGTATCTTAGCAAGTTCTAGTCTGATTCCAAAAATACTAAGTAAATATGGTCCATGAGCTGTATATTTGTCTTTTGAGGTTCTAAGGACTATTTTGATAAAGATCATAAACTTTTTGGATTAAAGTGTAATTAAATTAGGACCTATTCAAAAGAAATCTTATGAAAAGGAAAGGGAAAGGACTTAAACGCATAAGAGAAGACTTGTTGGGAGGTTTTTGACATTTTAACATGGTCACAATCACATTTGCCGTTAAATCCTAACGGAAATAAAACACAGGGCACCAATTCGCTAACAGAGCAAAGCACGAGGCACCAAACTGCAAAAACTTTTCTTTCAGGGTACCAAAGTGGAACTGCGCCAAACCACAGGGTACCAAACTGCAATTTACCCTATTATTATTATTATTACTATTATTATTATTATTATTATTATTATTATTATTATTATTATTATTATTATTATTATATTTTTATAGCTAATTAGCCATGATATGACTAGAGATTGATACCATAGGTGGTGCGTTGAGTTAAGCTTAAAAACAACGAATTAACAACTATTTTATGCATTGATTATTAAAGAAGTATTTTTATAAGGTTTTGCAAAATTGTTTGTTAAGTGTTTCAGCTGGAAACCATAAAAATAATAAAGGACGCATCTAGAATCAACGAGAAGATAGTAAAAAGCACAAGATAAGCTTGTGTCGTTGGGCGTGCCGCTGGCACAAAGGAGGATTTCCCGCGGCACACGTCTTTGAAAGTATATGACGTCAGCAAATAAGCTTCAGTGCAATTTTAGCTTGAGTTGTTACTTGAGCCGCCGGCCCAAGTAGGAATTCCCATGGCACACGCAAGTATAAGGCTAAAAGATATGTTTTGGACGGCCAGGATTCAAGATATCAAGATACAGTGGAGATATCCCGCATATCTCGCAGTGCCGCCGGCACATGCCGTGGCACAAGTCAAAGTTGTTCCTTAACTTGCGGACCAAGTCTAATATTCATGCCTATAAATAGATCTCGTCATTCCACACTAAGGGCATCAACTCAGAATCACTTAATCGCTCTCGTAGCACAGAAACATGCGTAGAAGTATCGCGAAGTCTTCATATGGGAATTAATCAAGGTGTTGGTTATTTCTCCATGATGAGAGGCTAAACATCTTTGCTTCCCAGTGGAGTATCATGAAGGAGGCCGGAGCTCATTGTTCTTTATAGTCCAGGAAGTGTTGTTTATTTAGATTATGCTTATTCGTTAATTGTACTTAGATTTAGGTATTTGATTTAAGAAACAATTATCATTAGATTTAGATTGGTTTAATATTAACGTAACTTATTTAGTGTGACTCTCTAGAACTACGAATGTTTAATTGATTGCATTGAATAAAGTTCCTCTATTTCTTTCACATGATTGTTTTCGAGTTATAATCTAAATCTCATCTTAGAAAGTATAGTTATTAGGATTGTTCTTCATCGTTCATATTTGTTCATTGGTCTAATACTGTAATAATAGAGATTACCTTGAAGGTCAATGACAAATGCTCGTATTTTTCAAGTATTAATTGAGTTATCCATCATAATTCTATATCTTTCGCCATTGCTTGAATTGGTAAATATATTTGAAGGTGTCAATAGCATTTCCTATAACTAGGGTGGATTGCATTTCTCTTATATGATTAGTGTTTATGATCCTAAATACATTATTGGATATGGAATAATCATTTATCTCCATTAATCTTCAATGAATGTTGTCAAGTATTAATTACTATTTGTCGGGTAGTATTAATGACTACTTCTAGGTATCAAGTACTAATGGATCTAATAACTTATTACTTTTGAGTCATCAAAGTATACAATATTATATGGACTTAATAAGCATATCTATTTAAAGACTCTTCTGTTATCTTTTGATTGAGCAGGGAAGGCCGAGTTCGAGATACCTCCGTGGGATGCGTTTACTCATTAGTTATATTCACCGTTTGCCAGATAATATCTTTCTTTACTTTAGCATTCTTTACTACTACAATTCACTTTTATAAGCCTTTGTCCCATGCTCATCAAGGCTTGTTCTGTTGGAGATTGTGCCCCAGGGCCAATCATTTTATGTGTAAATATGTTTTGAACATATTATTAATTTATGGAGATAAATTAATGGTTATCATATTATTAGCATGTTTATTATGATAGCGTCCGTGATTAATTATGAGATAGTTAATCTAAATTTGTCCCTGGTCGATTGTTTTCGTGGGAAAGAAAATAAACTAAGACCAGCATGACCTCGGTGCATAGAGATGCATGCACTAGATGCTGGGACGAGAGTCATGGTGCAATTACGTAAGGGGTTACGAGTTGCTGGACTGACCCGGAGAGTCCTGCATGGGTTTAGTCATCAGCTTGCCTCTCCTGTACGCCTGTCGCGATGCCTTAGACATGAGGTCATCATTATTCCGGCATTGTAGTTGTCAGACTTTGGCTTAGTCTAACGTTGCCCGTAACAGGGTAGCCATAAGGGCTAAGTACGGGTCTGGTTGATTGCCGTGCTGAGGAATGTGGATTAGCCAAGATGGGATTTTGTCCCTCATTACATGAGAGATATCTAATTGGCGCCCTCGATGAGTCTGTCCAGGGAAAAGAGTGGCCACTCAGGATATTGGGACTTACTCATAGATTCGAGAAAGTTGTGGTTTGGATTATGGATGACTTTCCTGTGCCTAATCCATGACCAAGATATCGTAGGACAATAGGGTCTTTGACAAGGTGGTACTAAGGTTAAGTCGGTTTTGGTAAAAACGATAACTCACGTGTTTTGGGTAGTCGTGATGGCTTGCTAGAGTCCGCTCACGACTTGTAGGTCATGGAGATGACTTGCTGCCAACTTCACGTGGGGCCTGTGTTGGAGATTGTGCCCTAGGGCCAATCATTTTATA
>QANZ01031278.1:0-16188 GCA_003254925.1 Chamaecrista fasciculata | reverse complement strand
TGGGTCCCATGGGAAGATTTGATCTTCCATTTGATTCTCAGAGATTGCATTTTGAATTTAAATTAAAATATTAAGGTAATATTTTAATTGTAAATTCAAGTCCTAAAATAATTATATTATCAGAATATTATGATTTTAGGAATAATAAAATCACCAAATATTATACCTATATAAAGGGAGCAAGTCGACTTGCCCCCTAAGCAATTCTAACCCTAGCTTTTGATTTTCTTCCTCCTTGTAGAGAGAGAGAAAATCGCACCTTTGCACCCATAGAGAGAGAAAGTCGATTTTTGCTAAGAGTTAGTGAGAATCAACTTGGCTCCATAACTAGGGTTTGTGAGAGAAGAAAAGGCAAGAAGGAGTTCTTGTGGGGGGTTTCTTCTATGGGCCACTTTTGCTGTTGGATTCAAGAAGGAGTTCCTAAATTCAAGCACTGTAGATTGGTCCCTAGTTCTTTTGGAGAAAAGAACGGAAGGCTAGCACCTTGGTGTCCGAGAAACTATTCGTGTGGATCACCGGCAGAGGGAGAACGCTGAGAGTGGACTCCTTGCACACGCCTTGTACAACCAGCCGATTGAAACTCGTGAGGTATACCACTATCTAAAAGTTTTAAATTCTGCTAGCGGATCCGTTCGGGAATTCTAGGGCCTAGGCGCTTTTATTTTAATTTTATATTTCTGCTTCCGCTGCGTTTGGCGCCTAGGATTCCCAACAGTGGTATCAGAGCCACGCTAGTTCTAGGATATAAAACTGTTTATGTGTACATGTGATGTATGATATGTGTGTTTACCACTTTCAATCACTGTTTTTGGTTTTACAAAGAAATCCACCTAACGTTTTTCTTAAAAATTCAATCTACCGAAAAAGGTGCAAATTATATGTATATGATACATATGGAATCGATTGGATCGATTGGAAAAATTTTCTTGAAGTTTTAGGCCAAAATCGAAAATCCTGTATAATTATAATTAAAAGTGTTTTAATTATAATATTATAGAGGTGGCTGAAAATTTATTAAAATTATGAATTTTAAAATTTTTGGGGGTCAATAATTTTAAATTCTTGAATGGAGATTCATGGTATTTATAATTATTGATAAAAGGCCTAATCTCAAGAAAAGGCATGTTAAAATTGCACAGACCCTAAATTAAACACAATCTTAAAAGGAGTTTTAATATATGTGTTGTATGCCGTGTTTGACATAATTGTATGAATTGTTCATATTTGAATTGTGTGGTGTTGGATATGGCTCTAGGAGGTTTATTTCGGTAAATACGGCCTGCATGTCGTCTCCCTCTACTCTTATGTAAAATTTACTTTCAGTTTATACCTCAATGCAACTGGGGTTTATTCACGTGTAATTTTATTTTTCTTTTTAGAAAAGTTCTCTCATTGGCTTGGTAGAATACTAGGGTAGATAGACCATATCTAAACACGGTGTATGCTTTTACATTTAGTTGTATGTGATGCGCTAGATGTATGTTTAGGGTGCGAAATTTAACCTGCTATTTATATATCTCGCTACAACCACGTATACGATACGAGCGTGGGATTTTGTATACGATACAAAATCCGGCACATGTTTATATGTATGAGATACATGGGGTAATAAACATGTGACATGACTCGTTTAATTTTAAAAGGAGTTTTAAAATTAAACTATAAATCGGAACCTTTTAATTAAATATTAAACCCTTTTAGAAAATCTTAAGTATTTAATGCCATCGCTAAAACGCCCTGTCAAAATCTTGTTCATCTTGGAGCGGTGATCGCCCTCAGCGACACGATTCTGCCTTGACCTTGAGGAGACACGGGTGAATGGGAGTCTCAACACGATGCTTGTTGAAATCCTGGTTCTTTAAATGCGGTGATCGCCCTCAGCGACACGTATTTAGTGTGGCCTTGATGATATGGGATTGGGCTTCGGCCTCATTGTTTTGAACCTAGCCATTCACATGTTTTACCGTGTGACTTAATGGGGTTATTAAAACAGTTTTGGACCTCAAGGCATTAGATGGGATAAACATGTCATAATAAGTATCATATGATGATACAGACCCATAAGGATCTAAGAGTCACATAGAGATGTGATTGGTAAGGAGTTACCTACCTAAATAGCCAAAGAGTGCATGATCGCCCTCAGCGACGGTAAATTTTGGTGAAATATGGATCTTAGCCACTAATAATAAATTTCACTGGGTTTTATAAAATGGTGGATATAATTTTATTTTTCCTGCTAATTAAAGCTTTTCATATCTAATTGTAGAATCAAATGGCAACGAACATTCAAACACTATCACTGCGATCTGTCCTTGAGAAGGACAAGTTGACTGGGACTAACTTTCTTGACTGGTACCGAAATCTGAGAATAGTTCTCACCCAGGAGAGAAAGCTCTATGTCTTAGAGAACCCCATCCCGGAACTGCCTGCTGCAAACGCTCCAAGAGCACAGAGAGATGCTTACGAGAAGCATCAAAGTGACTCTGTGGACGTTGCCTGTCTTATGCTGGTTACCATGCTTCTTGAGATCCAAAAGAACTTAAAGAACATGGGGGCATACGAGATGATGACACATCTCAGGGAAATGTTCCAAGTACAGGCAAGGCAAGAGAGATTTGAGACAGCAAAGGCTCTTTACTCTTGCAAGATGGCAGAAGGTGGATCTGTTAGTGCCCACGTCTTCAAGATGAAGGGGTACAAAGATCACCTTGCCAGGCTGGGTTTTCCCATTGTGCCAGAGCTAGCGACGAATTTGATCCTTAATTCGCTACCTAGAAGTTATGACCAGTTCGTCTTAAACTTTAACATGAATGGCATGGAGAAGACCGTTTCTGAACTGCATGGGATGCTAAAGACTGCTGAGGCATCTATTAAGAAGGCGCCTAGCACTGTCTTACTAGTTCAGAAAAAGGGAAAGGGTAAGGGCAAATGAAAGAGGGAAGGAGACGCCGAGGTTGTTGGGACCAAGCCTGCGGCTAAGCCTAACCCGCTGCCTGCCAAGAAGGCAAAGCCCAATAAGGATACAGTCTCTTTCTTCTGCCAGAAGCCGGGACACTGGAAGAGAAACTGTAAGCTGTACATGGAAGATCTGAAGAAGAAGAAGAAGAGCGAAGCCTCTACTTCAGGTATCTTTGTTATAGGCGTTCACTTGTCTACTCCTACCACTTGGGTATTGGATACTGCTTGTGGTTCTCACATATGTACTAATGTGCAGGGGTTGAGAAGAAGTAGAAAGCTGAGCAGAGGCGAGGTGGACCTACGTGTGGGCAATGGAGCAAGGGTTGCTGCTGTTGCTGTAGGAACATACGAGCTAGTTTTGGCCACTGGGCTTGTTTTATCGTTAAACAATTGTTATTATGTACCATCTCTTAGTTCTAACATTATATCGCTTTCTTATTTGGATAAGGAAGGATTTGTTTGCATGAATGGAAATGGTAGATGTTCAATTTATAAGAATGATGTGTTATATGCTTATGGAGATTTTCATGATAACCACTATATCTTAAAATTGGAACAAAGACATAATAACGAAATCTATAACATCGATACGAAAAGGATTAAGATTGGAGAATCTAATCCTACATACCTTTGGCATTGTCGTTTAGGCCATATAAACGAGAAATGCCTAGAGAAGCTCCATAAAGATGGACTTCTAAGCTCATTTGATTTTGAATCATACGAGGCTTGCGAATCTTGTCTACTTGGTAAGATGACAAAGGCGCCCTTTACTGGCCATAGTGAAAGGGCATCTGACTTATTGGGGATCATACACAGTGATATATGTGGACCCATGAGTATTAATGCTAGAGGAGGTTACTCCTACTTCATTACGTTTACTGACGACTTCAATAGATATGGTTATATCTACCTGATGAAGCACAAGTCAGAGTCTTTTGAAATGTTCAAAAGATTTCAAAATGAAGTTGAGAACCAGCTTGACAAGAAAATCAAGATCCTTCAATCTGATCGAGGAGGCGAATATTTGAGTCAAGAATTCACTGATCATCTTAGTAGTTGTGGGATAGTCTCACAACTTACTCCACCTGGAACACCACAGTGGAATGGTGTGTCTGAGAGGAGTAAAACCCATAGGGTGCAAGTGGGTTTTCAAGGAGAAAACCGACATGGACGGCAACGTCACCGTCTTCAAGGCGAGGCTAGTTGCAAAGGGATTTACGCAATGTCATGGTATAGACTATGACGAAACGTTTTCGCCTGTTGCAATGGCAAAATCGATTAGGATCCTCCTTGCCATAGCTGCATATTACGACTATGAGATATGGCAGATGGATGTCAAAACAGCATTCCTTAATGGAAGGCTGCCCGAGGATGTGTATATGATACAACCCGAGGGGTTTGAATGTCCTGAGGCACCAGACAAGGTTTGCAAGCTTCAGAGATCCATTTATGGATTGAAGCAAGCATCCAGGAGTTGGAATCATCGTTTTGATGAGGTCGTCAAAGAGTTTGGCTTCCTACAAAACCCTGACAAACCTTGCATTTACAAGAAGGTTAGTGGGAGCACGATTGTGTTCTTGGTACTGTATGTCGACGACATACTACTCATTGGGAATGATATCTCAACTTTAGAGATTGTAAAATCTTGGTTGGGAAAATCCTTCTCAATGAAGGACCTAGGAGAAGCCACCTATATTCTAGGAATCAAGATCTATAGGGATAGATCTCGTAGGCTTTTTGGTTTGAGTCAAAGCACGTACTTGGATAAGGTACTGAAGAGGTTCAGTATGCAAGATTCCAAGAAGGGATTCATTCCGATGAATCATGGGCTGACCCTAAGCAAGAAACAGTGTCCGAGAACACTTGTTGAGCGCGGTCGCATGAGTGGGATCCCCTATGCCTCGGCCATAGGATCCATCATGTATGCCATGCTATGTACTCGACCTGATGTGTCGTTTGCCCTGAGTATGACAAGCCGATTCCAACAAGACCCTGGTGAGGATCATTGGATCGCTGTCAAGAATATCCTTAAGTACTTAAGAAGGACTAAGGATGAGTTCTTGGTTTACGGTGGAACTGATGAAGAGCTATGTGTAAGGGGTTACACAAATGCCAGTTTCCAAACCGACCAAGATGACTTTAAATCACAGTCTGGATATGTGTTTCTCCTGAACGGTGGCAGCGTGAGTTGGAAGAGTTCCAAGCAGAGCACGATTGCCGATTCTACAACGGAGTCCGAGTATATTGCAGCATCGGATGCGGCAAAGGAGGCTGTGTGGATCAGGAAGTTCATCTCCGAGCTTGGTGTGGTTCCGACCATAACTGATCCCATTACCCTGTATTGTGACAATAGTGGAGCTATTGCGCAAGCCAAGGAGCCACGGTCCCACCAGAGGACCAAACATATACTCAGACGTTTTCACCTCGTCAGGGAGATGATTGACAGAGGTGATGTGAAGATTTGCAAAGTAGCAGGAGAGGATAATGTTGCTGATCCTCTAACAGAGCTGCTTGCAAGGGTCATACATGAGAGTCATGTATCGTCAATGGGGATAAGACGCATTGATCAGTGTACCTAGGAGTAGGAACAGCTAGATTAATGATTGTACCCTAGTGCAAGTGGGAGTCTGATAGGAATTGTGCCCTAGGGCCAATCCTTTTCTGTATATGTTATGAACATATGGATTAATTTATAGAGATAAATTAATGGTTTTCACATTATTAGCATGTTTACTGTGATTACGTCCATGATTAATTATGTGATTTACGCAACGTCTGTTGGGAATTCTAGGCGCCTAACGCAGCGGAAGCAAATATAAAATTAAAAATAAAACACGTCAGGTCCTAAAATTCCCGAACGGATCCGCTAGTAGAATTTAAAACTTTTAAGATAGTGGTATGCCTCACGAGTTTCAATCGATTGGTTGAACAAGGCGTGTGCAAGGAGCCCACTCTCGGCGTTCTCCCTCTGCCAGTAATCCACACGAACAGTTTCTTCGAACACCAAGGTGCTAGCCTTCAATTCTTTTCTCCAAAAGAACTAGGGACCAATCTACAGTGTATTTGAACTCAAGAACTCCTTCTTGATTCAAAATCCAAAAGTGGCGCAAAAGAAGAAACCCCTCAAAAGAACTCCTTCTTGCCTTTTCTTCTCTCACAAACCCTAATTTTGGTAACCTCAAATCGAATTGCCTAACTCCTTAGGCCAAGTCGATTTTACCCTCTCAACTCTTGAGAACCAAAATTTTCCTCACTTGGAAACTAGGGTTTGATGATGGTGATTTCTGTCTTCTCTCTCTACAAAGAGGAAGACCAAAAATCAAAAGTGGAGTCTCATACATATGCATTAGGCGCCTAGCACCCTTATATATACATATATATAATTATTTTTAGAGCATTATTATAATTCCAAATTATAATAATATGGCTTTCATGAATTGAATTTCAAATTTAAATATTACCATAATATTTAATTTAAATTCAAATCGTAATCTTAGAGAATCAAATGGGAGATCAAATCTCCCCAAAAGATCCTTTAAGATGGCGCCATATTGCTCATATTATCCTTGGAATTTTATAAATCAAAAACCTTCCTAACTCTTAGGAAGTCATGATTCTCCAAAGATCCTGATTTGAGATCTCACCAAATCTATTTGAATTCAAATCTTTTGATATCTCCATCAAATCTTTTGAATTCAAATTATTATTTAAATTAATAAAACAATTTTATTAACCTTAAATCACCAAAAGAGGCGCCACCCTCTTATATATATATTGGGGAATTTTATAATTCAATAATTTCCAAACTCTTAGGAATCTTATCTGAATTATTTTTCCCTAATATTTTAATTGTAAATAATTAATCCCTATTAATCATTTAACAATTATTATATTTAAATTTGTCCCAAAAATTTAAATACTTCACAACTGTAGATCAATTAAGACAAGACCTAATGTCCCAGACATTTCCTTTGTGTCATAAATCGTGCCACCGGAGTGACCCACGAATTAACCCTAATTCGTGTCCCTTTTTAAACGGTGTCCTGTTCCTGCTCATGTGTGACCCAACAGGCCCCACGTGAAGTTGGCTGTAAGTCATCCCCATGACCTACAAGTCGTGAGCGGACTCTAGCAAGCCATCGCCACAACCCAAAACACGTGAGTTATCATTTTTACCAAAACTGACTTAACCTTAGTACCACCTTGTCAAAGACCCTATTGTCACATGATATCTTGGTCATGGATTAGGCACAGGAAAGTCATCCATAATCCAAACCTCAACTTTCTCGATTCCCTGAGTAAGTCCCATATCCTAGCGTGGCCACGCATTTTTCCTAGATAGACTCATCGAGGGCGCCAGTTAGATATCTCTCATTTAATGAGGGACAAAATCCCATCTTGGCCAATCCACATTCCTCAGCACGACAATCAACCAAACCCGTACTTAGCCCTTATGGCTGCCCTGTTACGGGCAGCGTTAGACTAAGCCAAAGTCTGACAACTGCAACGCCGGAATAATGATGACCTCAGGTCTAAGGCGTCGTGACAGGCGTACAGGAGAGGCAAGCTGATGACTAACCCCATGCAGGACTCTCCGAATCAGTCCAGCAACTCGTAACCCCTTACGTAATTGCACCATGACTCTCGTCCCAGCATCTAGTGATAGGAATTGTGCCCTAGGGCCAATCCTTTTCTGTATACGTTATGAACATATGGATTAATTTATAGAGATAAATTAATGGTTTTCACATTATTAGCATGTTTACTGTGATTACGTCCATGATTAATTATGTGATAATTAATCTAAATCTGTCCCTGATCGATTATTTTCGTGGGAACGAAAATGAACTAAGATCAGCATGACCTCAGTGCATAGGGATGCACGCATGCGATGCTGGAATGAGAGACATGGTGCAATTACGTAAAGGGTTACGAGTTGCTGGACTGACCCGGAGAGTCCTGCATGGGTTTAGTCATCAGCTTGCCTCTCTTGTACGTCTGTCACGACGCCTTAGACCTGAGGTCATCATTATTCCGGCGTTGCAGTTGTCAGACTTTGGCTTAGTCTAACGTTGCCCGTAGCAGGGTAGCCATAAGGGCTAAGTACGGGTCTGGTTGATTGTCGTGCTTAGGAATGTGGACTGACCAAGACTGGGATTTTGTTCCCCATTAAATTGGGAGATATCTTACTGGCACCCTCGATGAGTCTGTCCAGGAAAATGCGTGGCCACGCTAGTATATGGGACTTACTCAAGGAATCGAGAAAGTAAAGGTTTGGATCATGGATGACTTTCCCGTGCCTGATCCATGACCAAGATATCGCAGAACAATAGGGTCGGTGCCTAGGAGGTACGAAGGTTAAAATCGGTTCTGGTAAGGATCGATCAACTCACGTGTTTTGGGTAGTCGTGATGGCTTGCTAGAGTCCGCACACGACCTGTAGGACATAGAGATGACCTACTGCCAACTTCACGTGGGTCCTGCTGGGTCACACACGAGCAAGATTAGAACACACCTTTTAAGGGACACGAATTAGGGTAATTCGTGGGTCACTCCGTGGCCTAATTTAAGACACAGAGGAAATGTCTGCGACATTATGTCTTGTCTTGAATTTTCTACATGTTTAAATAATTGGTAAATAATTAATAGAGATTAATTATTTGCAAATTAAATATTGGGAAATAATAAATTAAATAATTCCTAAAAGTTAGGAGATTATTAATTTATAAAATTCCCTAATATTTGTTTGAGGGTGGCGCCTCATTTTTAGGTGATTTAATTAATAAAAATGTTTTATTAATTTAAGTCATGGTGTTGAATTTGAATTTGAGATTCTAGATTTGAATTAAGATATTGGGCGCCTATCTTAGTGGGTCCCATTGGGAGATTTGATTTCCCATTTGATTCTCTAAATTGGTGATTTGAATTTGAATTAAGATATTCTAGGAATATTTTAATTAGATATTCAAAGCCTAAAATATGATATTATAAGAATATCATAGATTTTATATTTATAAAATTAGTGTAATTTTAGTAAATATAAGGTCTGCAAGTCGCCTAGCTCAGTGAGAGGTCATGTCATGCACATTGTGAAACCCTAGCTCACCAAAAGAGAGAAGTCGAATTCCTCCTTGTAGAGAGAGAAAATTTCGACACCCACCTTCCTAGAGAGAGAAGTCGATTTTCTTCTAAGGAGTTAGAAGAGTTATCGAAAGTTGTGGGTTCTAAGGGTTTGTTGAGAACAATAGAACAAAAGGAGTTTTGTTGCTGATTGTTGCTCTGTGGCGCCATTCACCTGGAGTTCAGAGAAAGAGTTCCTGAACTCATAAACTGTAGATTGGATCCCGAGTCTCTTTGGAGAAAGAGGCGTGGAGGCTAGCACCTCGTGTTCGGGAAACTGTTCGTGTGGATCACCGGTAGAGGAAGGACGTGGAGACGGACTTCTAGACTCGCCAGTACCACCAATCCGATTGAAAGCCTGAGGTATAACACTTTTCGTATCTGGTTTTAAATTCAGCTAGCGGATCTCAGGGTGGGTTTTCCTCGGGGGCGCAAGTTTTTTTTTATTTTACGTTTCTTCCGCTGCGTGTTTCCCTGGGGAATTCCCAACATCTAGTGCATGCATCTCTATGCACCGAGGTCATGCTGGTCTTAGTTCATTTCAAGTTCCCACTTGAATGAGCGACCAGGGACGGTTTAGATTAATTATCTCATAATTAATCACTGACTGTTATCATAGTAAACATGCTAATAATAGGATAACCATTAATTTATCTCCATAAATTAATTGATATGTTCACAACATATCTATAAAATGATTGGCCCTAGGGCACAATCTCCAACAACGTCATGGTATAGACAATCTCCAAGTCCATTAGGATCCTCCTCGCCATAGCCGCATATTATGACTATGATGTTGGAGATTGTGCCCTAGGGCCAATCATTTTATAAATATGTTTTGAACATATTGATTAATTTATGGAGATAAATTAATGGTTATCATATTATTAGCATGTTTACTATGATAACAGTCCGTGATTAATTATGAGATAATTAATCTACATCTGTCCCTGGTCGCTCATTCAGGTGGGAACTTGAAATGAACTAAGACCAGCATGACCTCGGTGCATAGAGATGCATGCACTAGATGCTGGAACGAGAGTCATGGTGCAATTACGTAAGGGGTTACGAGTTGCTGGACATGACCCGGAGAGTCCTGCATGGGTTTAGTCATCAGCTTGCCTCTCCTGTATGCCTGTCACGACGCCTTAGACCTGAGGTCATCATTATTCCAGCGTTGCAGTTGTCAGACTTTGGCCTAGTCTAACGTTGCCGTAGCAGGGTAGCCATAAGGGCTAGGTACGGGTTTGGTTGATTGTCGTGCTGAGGATTGTGGTTTGGCCAAGATGGGATTTTGTCCCTCAATAACATGAGAGATATCTAACTGGCGCCCTCGATGAGTCTGTCCAGGAAATGCGTGGCCACGCTGGGATTTGGGACTTACTCAAGAAATCGAGAAAGTTGAGGTTTGGATTATGGATGACTTTCCTGTGCCTAATCCATGACCAAGATATCGTGTGACAATAGGGTCTATGACAAGGTGGTACTAAGGTAAAATCGGTTTTGGTAAAAACGATAACTCACGTGTTTTGGGTAGTCGTGATGGCTTGCTAGAGTCCGCTCACGACTTGTAGGTCATGGGGATGACCTGCTGCCAACTTCACGTGGGGCCTGCTGGGTCACACATGAGCAGGGACAGAACACCATTTGAAAGGGACACGGATTAGGGTTAATTCGTGGGTCACTCCGGTGGCACATTTTAAGACATAGCAAGAATGTCTGGGACATTAAGTCTTGTCTTAAATAATCTACAATATAATAATTGTTAAATGGTTAATAGGGATTAATCCATTTACAGTTATAATATTAGGAATAATAAATCAAATAAATTTCCTAAAAGTTAGGAGATTATTGATTTATAAAATTCACTAATATTGGTATAGAGGGTGGCGCCTCTTTGTAGATGATTTTAATTAATAGAAATGTTTTATTAATTTAAATCATGAGTTTGAATTTGAATTTGATTCAAGATTTGAATTAAAGATANCAAGTGAAACCCTAATTTCATTTGGCAATTCGTCTTCCTCCTTGTAGAGAGAGAGAAAAATCGCCACCCACCTTCCTAGAGAGAGAATTCAAATTCTTCTAAAGAGTTAGAGAGAAATTCGAAGTGTGGGATTTCTAGGGTTTTGAGAGAAGAAAACAGAAGGAGTTTTGTTGTTGTCTTCTCCTCTTTTGCGCCACCTTGTTGATTGGATTCAAGAAGGAGTTCTTGGATTCAAGTATCGTAGATTCAGTCCCTTGTTTCTTTGGAGAAAGAAATAGAAGGCTAGCACCTTGTGTTCGGGAAACTGTTCGTGTGGATCACCGGTGGAGGAAGGACGTTGCAAACGGACTTCTCTGACTCGCCTAGTTTAACCAGCTGATTGAAACCTTGAGGTATAACACTTTTCGTATCTGATTTTAAATTCAGCTAGCGGATCTCCGGGTGGGAAATCTTGGGCAGCGCATAAATTTTTGTTTATACTTTTTGCTTCCGTCGCGTGTTTTGCTCCGGGATTTCCCAACAGTGGTATCAGAGCCACGCTAGTCCTGGATTTAAAATCATATTTGTGTGTACATGTGATGTATGCTTGGCGTGTTTACCTTTTCCAATCCTGTTTTGGTTTTACGAAAAATCCACCAAATATTTTTCTTAAAATTGAATCTACAAGAAAAGGTGCAAATTTATGTATATGATACATAAAGAAGTCAATTTGATTGATTTGAAAAATTTTTCTTGAATTTTAGGCTAAAGTCGAAAATCCCATATAATTATGATTAAAAGTGTTTTAATTATAATATTATGTGGGTGACTGAAAATTTAATGAAATTATGAATTTTAAAATTTTTTGGTCAATAATTAAAATTCTTGAATATGATTCGTGAATTTTATAATTATTGATAATGGGCCTAATTTCAAGAAAAAGGCATGTTAAAATTGCACAACCCTAACTTGAACACACTACAAAAATCATTTTTGATATGTGTTTCCAATATACCGTGTTTGACATAATTGTATGAATTGTTCGTATATGTAATTGTGTGGTGTTGGATATGGCTCTAGGTTTTTGGTGTATACGGCCTGCGTGTCGTCTCCCTCTATCCGATGTAATTTTAATTTTCAGTTTATACCTCAATGTAACTGAGGTTTATTCTCTTGTAATTTTCTTTTTCTTTTTAGAAAAATTCTCTCATTGGCTTGGGAGAATTATTAGGAATGATGGGCCATATCTAAACACGTTATATATATGCTTTACATTTAGTTTGTATGTGATACAAAGCGCTAGATATATGTTTAGGATGCGATTTTAACATGCTATTTACCCTTTTAAACGCTACAACCACGTATACGATACGAGCGTGGGATTTTGCATATGATGCAAGATCCGTGCACATGTTTATATGTATGTGATACATGGGGTAATAAACATGTGGCATGACTCGTTTAATTTTAAAAGGAGTTTTAAAATTAAACTATAAAACGGAACATTTTAAATATCAAACCCTTTTAGAAAATCTCAAGTTTTAATGTCGTCAATAAAACACCTTGTTGAAATCTCGTTCATCGTAGAGCGGTGATCGCCCTCCGCGACACGTATCTACCTTGACCTTGAGGAGACACGGGTGAATGGGAGTTTCAATACGACGCCTATTGAAGTCTTGATTCATTAAATGCGGTGATCGCCCTCCGCGACACGTGTTTAGTGGGGCCTTGATGATATGGGGCTGGGCTTCGGCCTCGTCGTTTGGGCCTAGCCATTCACAAGTTTTATTGTGTGACTTAATGGGGTTATCAAAACGGTTTTGGACCTCAAGGCATTAGATGGGATAAACATGCCGTATCATATGATGATACAGTCCCATAATGATCTAAGAGTCACATGGAGATGTGATTGGTAAAGAGTTACCTACCTAAATAACCAAAGGATGCATGATCGCCCTCCGCGACGGTAAACTTTGGTGAAATATGGGTCTTAGCCACTAATAATAAATTTTACTGGGTTTTATAAAATGGTGGATATATTTTATTTTCCTGCTAATTAAACTTTTCATATCTTAGTAGTAGAATCAATGGCAACAAAGAATAGTTCATCACTATCACTGCGATCTGTCCTTGAGAAGGACAAGTTGTCTAGGACAAAATTCCTTAACTGGTATCGTAATTGAGAATTGTTCTCATCCCAACGAAGGAAGCTGCTGACTTCCTCGACTGGTTTTGTAATTTGAGATTTGCTCTCACCCAACAAAGGAAATTTTATGTCCTAGAGATCCCTCCCCTGAAGAGCATACCAAGGACGTCCCAAGAGCTCAAAGAATTGCTTGGAGAAGCACTTCAATGACTATGTGGACGTTACTTGCCTTGATGCTAGCCACAATAGTTCAAGGAGTTGAACAAGGGAATATTATCGGCTGTTGAGATGGTCACACATCTCTAGGAAACATTCCAAAACCAGGGGAAAGGGAAGGGCAAAGGAAAGAGGAAAGGAGACGCCGAGTTTGGTGGGACCAAGCCAGCGGCTGAGCCTGACCCACTACCTACCAAGAAGGCAAGGCATTCAAAGGATGCAATTTGCCTTTGAAGAAATTGCAAATTGTATTTGGAAGATGAAAGAATAAAAGGAGAGATGAGATCTCTACTTCTAGGATCTTCGTTATAGAGGTTCACTTGTCTACTATAACCGCTTGGGTATTACATACAGCATGTGGTTTTCACATTTGATATGAAGGGTCTTAGAGACAGTAGAAAGCTGGACAGAAGTGAGATGGACCTACGAGTGGGCAATAGAGCAAGTGTTGCTGCAGTTGCTGTGGGAACATGCGAGCTTGTTTAGGCCTCTGGGTTTATTGTTATCATGTGCCTTCTTTAAAGTTCAAACAATGCTTCTCTTCCTTATTTGATAAGGAAGGTTTTGCATGTATTAAGTGAAAAGAATGGTGTTCAATTCATGAAGAAGATGATTATTTGCTTATGGTGATTTGCAAAGTAATCATTGCATCTTGGAATTTGAACGTTGACACGATAACAATATCTATAACATTAATACGAAAAGGATTGAGATTAGCGAATCTAATCCTATATACCTTTGGCATTGTCGTTTAGGTCATATAAACGAGAAACGCCTAGAGAAGCTCCATAGAGATGGACTTCTAAAGTTCATTTGATTTTGAATCACATGATGCTTGCGAATCTTGCTTACTTGGAAAAATGGCAAAGGTGCTTTTCACTGGCCACAGTGAAAGGGCATCGGACTTACTGGGGATCATACATAGTGATGTATGTGGACCCATGAGTACCCAAGCTGAAGGTGGTTACTCTTACTAGCTGCTTCAATAGGTTTGACTTGGGCTACCTATTAAAGCAAAAGTCGAAGTCTTTTGAAATAGAGATTTCAAAGAGAAGTAGAGAACTAACTTGACAAGAAAATCAAAGTCTTTCGATCCGAGCGAGAAGACGAGTATTTGAGTCAAGAACTTGTTGATCATCTTAGAAGCTGTGAGATGGTCTCACGACTTACCCCTTCTGAAACCCCATGGGGATGGTGTTTCCAAGAGGAGGAATCGAACCCTATTAGATATGTTTCGATCTATGATGAGTCAAACTGATCCTCCGCAATCCTTTTTGGGGATATGCTTTAAAAGCTGCCGTGTTCACACTTAACCGTGTTCCGTCTAAGGCAGTTGAGAAGACACCATATGAGATATGGATTGGGAGGAGTCCCATAGTGTCTTATCTCAAATTTGGGGATGTGAAGTTTACGTTAAGCAACAATCTAACGATAAACTATCCGCCAAATCCCTCAAGTGCTTGTTTGTAGGATACTTCAAGGAAACGAAAGGGTATTACGTTTACTGCCCACTGACAACAAAGTGTTTGTAGTCAGAGGTGGATTCTTTCTAGAGAAGGATCTTGTTTCCAAAAGAAACAGTGGGAGTAAGGTAGATCTTGAAGGAGTTCAAGATCCACAAAGCACTTCAGAGGCACAGACGAAAACTGAAGAAGATCCACAAGATGTTGTGGAAACTCCTCCAGAAGCACAAGGACCACGAAGTTCTGATAGAACACGTTTTCAACCACAAAGATGTGGATCTTTGGTGACTGAAAACAGGGATGTGTTGTTCATAGAGCGTGGTGAGCCTACCACCTATCAAGAAGCTATCATCCCAACACTGAGAAATGGGTTGAAGCCATGAAGGCTGAGATGCAATCTATGGACGACAACCAGGTATGGACCTTGGTCACTCCACCCGAAGGGGTAAAACCCGTAGGGTGCAATTGGGTTTTCAAAGAGAAAACAGACATGGATGGCAATGTAAATGTCTTCAAGGCGAGGCTAGTTGCGAAGGGATTTACGCAACGTCATGGTATCAACTATGACGAAGGCCATTAGGATCATGCTTGCCATAGTCGCATATTATGACTATGAGATATGGCAAATGGATGTCAAAACAGCATTCCTTAGAGGAAGGCTGCCCTAGGATGTGTAGTTGACACAGCCTGAGGGGTTTGTATGTCCAGAGGAACCAGTGAAGGTGTGCAATCTTTGGAAATCCATTTATGGATTAAAGCGAGCATCACGGAGTTGGAATCATCATTTTGATGAAGTAGTTAAAGAGTTTGGCTTCTTACAAAACCCTGATGAGCCTTGTGTTTACAAGAAGGTTAGTGGGAGCACAATTGTGTTCTTGGTGCTATATGTCAATGACATATTGCTCATTGGAATTAATATTCCAACCTTAGAGATTGTGAATCTTGGTTGTGAAAATTTTTCAATGAAGGAGTTAGAAGCTGCCTATATTATAGGCATTAAGATCTATGGAGATAGATCTTGTAGGCTTCTTGGATTGAGTCAGAGTACAGACTTGGATGAGGTACTGAAGGGGTTCAGTATGCAAGACTCCAAGAGGGATTCATGTCGATGAATCAAGGATTGACCCTGAGCAAGAAACAGTGTCCCAAGACACTTGTTGAGCGAGGGCGCATGAGTGGCATCCCTTATGCTTCGGCAATAGGATCCATCATGCAGTGTACTCGACCCGATGTGTATCATTGGACCGCTATCATAAGCATCCTTGAGTACTTAAAAAGAACTAAGGATGAAATCTTGGATTATGGTGGAATTGATGTGT
>QANZ01031276.1:1899-13871 GCA_003254925.1 Chamaecrista fasciculata | reverse complement strand
AAAAAAAAATTGTCGAGGAGGAGCAAGTTCGACAAATGGCTCCGAGGAAGACTCTAACCTTATCTCTCTCGCTGTGGGAGAGGATGATCTTGTTTGAATATTGGGTGGAGCATTCTCATAGTATTTCCACGTTACCATGGAAGAGGATGAGTTGTTGTTAGCGGGTCCACAGTTGCACATGGGCATTGGTTGGCATTGATGCAAGATGTGTGGTGGAGTTATGTCAATGGTTGAAGGACTTCCGGGGACAACCAACATGGAAGGAACACCATAAAGTCTGAACAAGGTTTTTCCACATGTGCCAAGGTAAAATTTTTAGAATTGGTTTATTCTAAGTGAATACACTTTTATGGTGGAGTGTGATAGTTCTTGGTTTAAGAGCTATGTGTTGGGAAATCTCGGAGCAAAACACGCAGCGGAAGCAAAAGCAAAATAAAATTTAAATGCGCTGCCCAAGATTTCCCACCCGAGATCCGCTAGTTGAATTTAAAACCTCGTTAGATAAGTGGTATACCTCAAGATTTCAATCGGCTTGGTTGTACTCAGGCGAGTTTGAGAAGTCCACTATCAGCGTCCTTCCTCCACCGGTAATCCACACGAACGGTTTATCGAACACCAAGGTGCTAGCCTTCTGTTCCTTTCTCCAAAGAAACCAGGGAACTGAATCTATAGAGTTTTTGATTCAAGAACTCTTTCTTGAACCAAAAGTGATGGTGGCGCAAAAGGGAGAAGACAACAACAAAACTCCTTTTGTTTTTCTTCTCTCAAAACCCTAACAATCCTACAACTCGAATTTCTCACTAACTCTTTAGGAAAATTTGAATTCCCTCTCTATGATAGGTGGGTGGCGTTTTTTCCTCTCTCTCTACAAGGAGGAAGACAAAATTGCACTTGTGAAAATTAGGTTTAGGCTAGGCGACTTTTAGGCTTTATAATTACCAAAATTATGGAATTTTATAATTCTAAAATCATGACATTACAATAATATCATATTTTAGGACTTGAATATCTAATTAAAATATTACCATAATATTTTAATTCAAATTCAAATGGAGAATCAAATGGAAGATCAAATCTTCCCTTGGGACCCACTAAGATAGGCGCCTAATGCCTTGCCTTTTATTGGAATTTTATAAATCAAAAATAACTCCTAACTTTTAGGAAGTCATAACCAACTTATTTTATCCCAATGATTTTGAATTAAAATATTACCCTAATATCTTTAATTCAAATTTTGAATCTTGAATTTAAATTCTTTATTGAATTAAAATATTACCCTAATATCTTTAATTCAAATCTTGAATCAAATTCAAATTCAAACTCATGATTTAAATTAATAAAACATTTCTATTAATTAAAATCATCTATAAAGAGGCGCCACCCTCATCCAATATTAGTGAATTTTATAAATCAATAATCTCCTAACTTTTAGGAACCTTATCTGATTTATTATTCCCTAATATTATAATTGTAAATAGATTAATCCCTATTAACCATTTAACAATTATTATATTTAAACTTGTCCCACAAATTTAAATATATCACAACTGTAGATTATTTAAGACAAGACTTAATGTCCCAGACATTCTTGCTATGTCTTAAAATGTGTCACCGGAGTGACCCACGAATTAACCCTAATTCGCGTCCCTTCAAGCGGTGTCCTAATCCTGCTCGTGTGTGACCCAGCAGGCCCCACGTGAATTTGGCAGTAAATCATCTCTATGACTTACAAGTCGTGAGCGGACTCTAGCAAGCCATCACGACTACCCAAAACACGTGAGTTATCGTTTTAACCACAACCGACTTAACCTTAGTACCACCTTGTCATAGACCCTATTGTCACACGATATCTTGGTTCTGGATAAGGCACAGGAAAGTCATCCTTAATCCAACCATAACTTTCTCGATCTCCTGAGTAAGTCCCATTTACCAGCGTGGCCACGCATTTCCTTGGACAGACTCATCGAGGGCGCCAGTTAGATATCTCTCATTTAATGAGGGACAAAATCCCATTTTGGCCAATCCACATTCCTCAGCACGGCAATCAACCAAACCCGTACTTAGCCCTTATGGCTACCCTGCTACGGGCAACGTTAGACTAAGCCAAAGTCTGACAACTGCAACGCCGGAATAATGATGACCTCAGGTCTAAGGCGTCGTGACAGGCGTACAGGAGAGGCAAGCTGATGACTAAACCCATGCAGGACTCTCCGGGTCAGTCCAGCAACTCGTAACCCCTTACGTAATTGCACCATGACTCTCGTTCCAGCATCTAGTGCGTGCATCTCTATGCACCGAGGTCATGCTGATCTTAGTTCATTTTCGCTCCCACGAAAACAATCGATCAGGGACAGATTTAGATTAATTATCTTATAATTAATCATGGACGTAATCACAGTAAACATGCTAATAATGTGAAAACCATTAATTTATCTCTATAAATTAATCCATATGTTCATAACATATATAAAAGAGGATTGGCCCTAGGGCACAATTCCTAACAGACTCCCACTTGCACTAGGGTACAATCATCAATCTAGCTGTTCCTACTCCTAGGTACACTGATCAATGCGTCTAATCCCCATCGACGATACATGTCTCTCATGTATGACCCTTGCAAGCGGCTTTGTCAGAGGATCAGCAACATTATCCTCGCCTGCTACTTTGCAAATCTTCACATCACCTCTGTCAATCATCTCCCTGACGAGGTGAAAACGTCTGAGTATATGTTTGGTCCTCTGGTGGGACCGTGGCTCCTTGGCTTGCGCAATAGCTCCACTATTGTCGCAATACAGGGTAATGGGATCAGATATGGTCGGAACCACACCAAGCTCGGAGATGAACTTTCTAATCCACACAGCCTCCTTTTCTGCATCCGATGCTGCAATATACTCGGACTCCGTTGTAGAATCGGCAATCGTGCTCTGCTTGGAACTCTTCCAACTCACGCTGCCACCGTTCAGGAGAAACACATATCCTGACTGCGATTTAAATTCATCCTGGTCGGTTTGGAAACTAGCGTCCGTGTAACCCCTTACACATAGCTCCTCATTAGTTCCACCGTAAACCAAGAACTCATCTTTAGTCCTTCTTAAGTACTTAAGGATATTTTTTACGGCAATCCAATGATCCTCACCATGGTCTTGTTGGAATCGACTCGTCATGCTCAGGGCAAATGACACATCGGGTCGAGTACATAGCATGGCATACATGATGGATCCTACGCCGAAGCATACGGAATTCCACTCATGCGCCCTCGCTCAACAAGTGTTTTGGGACACTGTTTCTTGCTAAGGGTCAGCCCATGATTCATCGGAATGAATCCCTTCTTGGAATCTTGCATACTGAACCTCTTCAGTACCTTATCCAAGTACGTACTCTGACTCAATCCAAGAAGCCTACGAGATCTATCTCTATAGATCTTCATGCCTAGAATATAGGCGGCTTCTCCTAAGTCCTTCATTGAAAAGGATTTTCCCAAGAACACAATCGTGCTCCCACTAACCTTCTTGTAAACACAAGGTTCATCAGGGTTTTGTAGGAAGTCAAACTCTTTGACGACCTCATCAAAACGATGATTCCAACTCCTGGATGCTTGCTTCAATCCATAAATGGATCTCTGAAGCTTGCATACCATGTCAGGTGCCTCAGGACATACAAACCCCTCGGGTTGTGTCATATACACATCCTCAGGCAGTCTTCCATTAAGGAATGCTGTTTTGACATCCATTTGCCATATCTCATAGTCGTAATATGCGGCTATGGCAAGGAGGATCCTAATGGACTTGGCCATTGCAACAGGCGAAAACGTTTCGTCATAGTCTATACCATGACGTTGCGTAAATCCCTTCGCAACCAACCTCGCCTTGAAGACGTTGACGTTGCCATCCATGTCTGTTTTCTCTTTGAAAACCCACTTGCACCCTACGGGTTTTACCCCTTCAGGTGGAGCGACCAAGGTCCATACCTTGTTGTCGTACATGGATTGCATCTCAGCCTTCATGGCTTCAACCCATTTTTCTGAGTTGGGATCTACAAGGTCCACCACCTACAATGGTTTTAGCCTCATTTTCCCCTACATCAGAATTGGACTTTCACACCCCTGAATTTAATTAAATTACAAAATGACCCCCATCATTCTATATGTCTTGCCTCTCCATTTTCAAAAAAAAAGGTCTCTCTCTCGTCACTCACACTCTCCCTCTCGACTCTCCCTCTCTTCCTCGCACCCGACCACACCAACCACCACCACCGTGCCAGAGTGTTGCGCCACCATCTCCGGCACCTCTCCTCGCCAGCGGCGGCGGCCGGAGCTCCTCCGCCGGCCACCTTTGCTTCCATTCTTCAAGTGGTGCGTTTTTGCTTCTTCTTCCTTCCATTTATTGTTCTTTCTTCATGGGCACGATTTGTTGCTATGTTTCTGCAAATTTCTGCTGCATAATGATAGTTTGGCATGAATTTATCATTCTAAATTCGTTGGGTTGTAGCTTGACTCACCACACATCCATTTCATGAACCCAATGACTTAGGGGGTTAACTTTAAATTTGGGGTTTTTGCCAAAATTTTTCATGTTGCTCGATTTCATTGATTTTGGTGTGACCATTTGATGTTATTAATGGGTGCTTATCATTGGATTGAAGTTTAGTTCCACTTTCATGAATTTTGGACCTGATAGGATTTGGGGTAAACTTGAAATTTGGGGTTTTTGGCCAAAACTCTTTGTTTTCTTGAGATTGGTGGGTTGGGTGAGTTTATTGGCGGGTTATAATGAATTCTATTTGATCAATTTGAATTTAGAGATTATATTTTGATATTCGATGTTTTGGGGTAAAACCTTGAAGTTTGCGTTTTGGTCCATAGGGATGATTTTGATGGTTTTGAAAAACTAAAGGGATTTCTTTGGAACCATGAGGGATTCTTATATCATACTCTTGATTTTAAAGTGTTCAGAACAAAATGCCCAAATTTAACTTAAAAGGGTGAAAGAGCCAAGTTTAAAGAATAACCCTATGTTTTTGACTTTGAAGTTTTGTTTGTGAAATTGCCTTGAACTTGTGGATTTCAAAACATTTGTTAAAGCTCCCAAATTGATACCCAAGCATTTTGTTAGTCCTTTGGTTAGTATTAGAACTTTAGCCGAGTGTGACTAAGGGTTAGGATGAGTATTAAGAAGTGGATGTATTGTTAGAGTCCTTCAGTAGCTATTGTGAAGAGTTGGGCCTTTGGGTGATTTAGAAGTCGATTCTTGAATTGTGTAATTGAGTCCTTGTTTGTGAATGTGTTTATAGATTTGCTTACACTGATCGTTGACCGAAAGCTACAAGGTACAGTTATCGATTCTTCGGATTGAGGTGAGTGGCTTTTTCCTCCTTGCCTCGTGTGAGGGCTTGATTGACGATGAAATTCATTTATTTTGTGAATTAACTTCTTCATTGACAGTTCGTTGAAATTTGGGAACCTTGAGTACTTTTGGATGTAAGTCTTTGCATTTTAAATATTCCGTTGATGGTGGTGAGTGATTGAATTGGAATTAAATTATTTTGAGATAATTATTACTTGTTGTGGATGAATTATTGTGTATGACTTATTTTCCCGACAGTGGGATGAGATGATTATTTGTATTACTCCCCAATGGAGGGCGGAGGCTGATATATGTTCAAATTGGTGGGAATTTCCCCTACGATGGGAACCTTGATTCTGCAATACTAGTCATTTAAATTAATTATTATGATGACGCAGGAGGGGGGTGTCCTTGATTATTTGGAGCTCTAAGGTTGCCTTGACTAGCGTTTAGATGAATCTATTGTGATCCTTATATTCTTGTAAATTGATTGATTTTCTTTACAGGGTTATCAATATTATTGATTTTGTGTGCTCCCTTTTTGTGAGGTTAATGGGTTTCTCTAAGTTATGTTTTCCTTTCTTTCGTTTTATCTACAATTTGGATGGCGATATAGTGTTTAATTAGTTTATTTGTTTTTTTTTTCCTCTTGTATTTGTTTATAGGCTTCTTAATCGACCCACTTTGATGGAAAAGATGAAAATCTTGTTGTGTATTTTATTTGTTCACTTAGAATGACGATCAATGTTGGTAATAGTATTTATTTTTTATTCGAGTGTTGTATGTCCTAAATTGATTGACTTGTGCTTGTACTTGTGATGTGCTTGAGCTCTTGTGTTTGTATTTGTGTTTGTGTTTGTTTGTGTTTGTGATTATGACGGTGATAGTGATCGTGATTGTTTTGGTGTTTGTGTGAGTGAAAAAGTATGTTTGAAACCCCTGGGGACAGCGATACGTAACGCCCAGGTAGATATGAAAAACGAAATGGATATGAGAACCCATTGGGGACGGTGATACGTAACGCCCAAGTGGGAATGAAATGGATATGGAAATGAGAGCTCCCTGGGGACGGCGATACGTAACGCCCAGTGGATAAGGAAATAGAAATGAAGATGATTATTTAAATAAGAAATCCCCTGGGGACGGCGATACGTAACGCCTAGGTGGGAAATGGAAATAGTAATACGAATGCTGGGGATGGCGATACGTAACGCCCAGCCAAGTTTTGATGTTTGATGTGTCTATTGTAAGGAAACTTAACTTAGTTGTAAATTGATAATTGCGTTCTATTGAATATTGGGGTCATCGATATTGGATATGTTCATTATCTCGAACGGTTGAGACGATATCATTGAATTGTAATATCATTTTGTTTACTTTACAAGAAAGTGCTAAAGATGTGAGTGTTGATGGATTTTTGCGTTTGTGTTGTGTATGTGTTTGCTCTCATAGTACCGGTTGTGATAATGATCGAAGATCTTTACTTTAGTCCCATTGATTGTGTGCGGTTCCCACGGATTGTGACAATGCTGTGTGTGCTTCCTATTGTTGGAGATAGAGTTGAAATATTGATGATGTGATAACCTTGTGATTAAGTGGTGAATTGATTGCTAAATATGGGTTTATATTGGAATTCTGAGAGAGCTGATGATTTTGTGATGCTAAATTCTGTTCTATTAACACTAAGTGAATTTGTGAGTTCAGGATCTTTGATTGTCTGAATGGCATTGGTTGAATCATTTTTGCATTATATATTGGCTATCCTACAGGTAGATTCCATCGAGGTAGTCATCATTTGGTTGTTCATGACCTTATATAAACTTGTTTTTGAAATAAGGTGAGGGTTTCATTTCAAATCGGGAATTTCATATGACTATTTCTTGTTACTAGATCACGATATTTTACTTAGTTTCTTAGTCACTAATGAGTTCTTCTTTCACTCAATGATCCTAAAAGACTTAATTGCAATGCTCTTATGAATTATATTTCTTGGAAGGATTTAAATATTTTAACCAATCAAACGTTTTGATTATTGAAAGGAGTTTTGAAAGTCGAGTTACGAAATCCCAACCTTTACTTTAACAAAACTTGAAAACTAATTTTATCATCTTCTTTATTAAACTCTTTATTACAAATTTATTTTCTTGAACGAATCTTCAAAGTATGTTTTTATTAAAATTTCTTTGGGCCATAAGGTTCCTTAAACTCGTAGTTGTTCTTGCATTTTAAATTCTTTTAAAGGTTTAATAGCTATCTCTAGTCAAATTGTTCAAGTCTTGTTATTTGATTTATGTATTAACCGCTGCATATGTTGGATTACTTGGCTAAATGGGTGTTAATGTAAATTATTTGTTGACGAAGAATGTTAACCATATTGGTGACCCCCTCCCTATGTGGTGATGTCCTACACCACGACTGAAATGGGTTAGCCACTCACTGAGTTTTTGACTCACCCCGCGTTAATTATTTTTTTTTAGGTACAGGTCCAGATCACGCCGCTATTTTAGCTCTAGGAGGAAGTCAACCAAGATCCCACACCATTACTTGTGTGGTTACTTCATTCTTTATTAAATTGTGTTAAGTTCTAGTCTGTCAGTTCCACTAGTACTTAGGGAGAAGATTTAGGGTTATGTATATTATTATTTGGCGCAATTTGTTTACGTAAAAGATTGATTAAACGTGTATTTGTTGGCTGTTTGAAATGGTATTTATATTAATTTGGTGATAGTCTGAGTTGACAGTTAGATGTGGGCACTGAGATTATTATGTCCATGTACTTTGGAATATATATATACATCATGACATATCAGGATTATGTTAGGCATGTTTTTATGGATTGTCTGAGTAGGTTTACCGCATGGGGTAGGCCCATGTCCGTGCCGGTCACGTGCCTCCAGAGAGGGGGTCGTGACAATCTCCATCTCTCTCTCTCTCTCATCATTGTAATCCGATCGCCCAGTAACACCATCATCACCTTCCCAAAACACCCTTCATCTTCATTCTCTCTCCAACTTTTCTTCTCCTCGCCGATCAGATCCTTACGAAAATCAAAATCATACAGATTGAGAGTCGAGAGTGAAACTGGGGAAACCTATCGTCGCGCGAAATCAACAAATCGAGGGACGAGGAGAGGGAGGAATAAAAGGGAAATGGCGCCGAAGAGGAAAACATGAAACCCTAAGGATGAAGAGAAGGAATTGAGGAGGAGGTAGAGGCTGGTGATGAGAGAGAGGATGTAGAAGTAGAGGAAGATGAGGGAGTTGAAATCGGAGAGAGGGGATTGGGGGGTTTTAGATTTAGGGATTGAGAATGTAGCTGAGAGGAGGATGATGGAGAGGAGGAGAGGGAGAAGGGCGTTGAGGAGAAGGAAGAGGGAAGGGTCATGGGGATTCATGACGTTGACGAAGAGTGTAGAGAGCGGCGAAGACGCCATTGAAGCTGAGGGAGAGAGATAGAGCAAAGGAACGAGAAGGAGGAGAGAGAGATGGAGATACGGAATTCAATTATAATCTTAATTTATTTTTTTTCTTACGTTTTGATCCTATTATAAAAAGAAAATGACCTTAATGTAAAAAATTAAAACTTTTGGGGGATGAAAGTTTATTTTTATTTTTTTTTAATAGAAAAAGTGGATAAAAAACACTAAGGGACTAACTGTGCAACAGTTTGGAAAACTGAGGGACCTAAACAAAATGAAAACTAACTAAGAGGCCAATTTGGAACATTGAGCACAACTTAGGGATCAAAATAGGACTTTGGCCTATATTTTTTTACTTGTATATATTAATAAAAGAATTAATTATGAATAATTTAATGATTTTTTATAATAAAGACATTTAATCTTATTTATTCATTAAAAAAATTAATTTAATTGAAATTAAGTATATATTTTATGTATTTTTTAATGTATAATTGATAAAAATAATAATACATATATATTTCATACAATCAAATAAAATAACTAGTAGTAAAAAATATAAATATATATAATAAAAAGCATAAAAAAATTCTTTTTTTAAAAAATGAATGTAACCCGAGCCCGCCTAGCCTAAACACCCCAGGCCAGACCGGGTCTTGTAAAGCCCTATAGGTATTTATGCATGCCTCCCCCGAGGGACAAAATCTTCCTTTTTATGGAGAAAATCATTGTTTGCCATTTGGGCCGAATTTGTGATTTTAACAACAATTCATGGCATGTTGGAGCGTCTCATCAACTTAACATTGGCATCATTAGGAAGTATTAAATTATCTTAATTTTTTTATTCACATTTTTTTATTTTAAAATAAATTAAAAATATGTTTCCAACAATCATAAATGAGTAAACTAACTTTTTGATCCTTGAATTATACAAGCACTGACAATTTAGTCCTTGAATTTTTGCGAGTGTACAACTCAATCCTTGAATTTATCTAACTCGTTACAATTTGATTCTTTCGTTACCCAGCTATTCCAAAAAGAATGAGCTAGACGTGAAAGTGCCCAATTGAAACGTTAATTACTGACGTGGACCGTTAAATAGCATTCTAGCACCAAAAAATAAAAAAATAAAACAACTCATCAAATTTATACAAATCAACATTTTTACACATGAACAAACTCAAAACGCATAGTGGAGGGATGATGTTGGCTCTGCAAACTTTGGTGAAACAGCTTAGATGGGTAACAGGGGATTCAAATTCTGTCAAAATGTCAATTTGAATCCTAAATCATCTGGGCAAGATAACATTTCAGTCCAAGACAAGAATGAGTATTTACAAGTTGGCCCAATATTTAGATAAATGGCCATTTTGTCCTTGTGGTGTGTGATTGAATATATTTGAGTATAGGTAATTATACGTATATATATAGGACTATAATTGTAATTGAGTGTGTTTGATTATTAAAAAATCATGATTATAATTTAATCACTAAAAAAATCGTAAGCAACACGATTATTACGATTATAATTTAATATGACTTGATTATAAGCGCAAACGAACTAAGCCTTACGTTATAGTTTTGAGACAAATTTAAATATTAAAAAAAATTTCTCTCATTTTCTAATCTTAAGAAATTTATTTATTTAGGTAGGTTAAAAAATATAATTTGACAATTAATATTGATATATATGCTATGTAAGAATGAATTTTTCTTGTTTATCATATTGAAACAATTTATAACTGAAATATAAAGTAAGTGAAAAAAATATCCTTGCAAAAGATACTTAATGTTTATATATATCAATCTCTTTTGGGATTTTAGGTGGATGAGGACAAGTTGAGACGCCAACTGCTTTGGATGAATGAGCATGTGATTAATAATCACTTTAAAAAAAATTAAAGCTACTTTATATATATATATAACCTCTCTTTAATCTCTGCATCACTTAATTATTATCAAATTACTATTATAGAACCCTTTTGTGAATGTAGTATATGTACTTCCTTTGAATTTCCAATAAAAAATATATCTTTTTTTAAAAAGTCTATTTAGTTTTATACCCTTCCTAATTATTCAGAGTCAATAATTCCAAGACAAGTTCAATTTTTATAAAGTTAAGCTGCAAACTAATTGATAAGAGTTTATTTATAGAGACAATATATATTGATAATATAGAAAGAGAAAGGGCTCATCAAAGGCCACCCCGACTAGTCACACAGAGGACAATGCCCTTATCAAGGGCACGGTCGCCCTACACAACCATGCCCTAGGTAAGGGCATGGTCGCCCCATGCAAGAGCATAATGGCCCTATAGGACAACGTCGTCAAGCAAATTGTTCACGTAATCCGCCTTCGAAAATTGTGGAGTCCAATAAAAGATTCGCCTAGGTATCTCCAAGATACGTCTTCATATCTTAAAAAGATATCTTCACCAAAGAACCAAGGCCAAACTGATTCTCCCAGAATCAGTGGGATACCAAATCCCCAAAATATCGAACCCACCTATGGCCATCCACACTATAAAAGGCCTAGGAACGGTCGACTAAAGGTAACACATTCTACTCAGTCTAGACTGATTACTCTCAAATACTCATTACTAACTTAGGCATTGGAGGAGAATCGCGGGGCAGCACCCCCGCTATTCTTTGTTTTATAGGAAATCAATACTCGTATTCCTCATCAAACCATGTAAAGCCCCTCGGGCCAGAACTTAGTGTTGGAGATTGTGCCCTAGGGCCAATCATTTGGTATGTAAGAGCATACTGGTTGACTAATTTATGGATGATAAATGGAGTCGTTATCATATTATTAGCATGTTTACTATGATAACAATCCCTGATTAATTATGTGATAATTAGTCTAAACTGTCCCTGGTCGCTCATTCGAGTGGGAACTTGAAATGAACTAAGACCAGCATGACCTCGGTGTATAGAGATACATGCACTAGATGCTTTACGAGAGTTATGGTGCAATAAGTAAAGGGTTACAAGTTGCTGGACCGACCCGGAGAGTCCTGCATGGGTTTTAGTCATAAGCTAGCCTCTCCTGTACACCTGTCATGATAGCCTTAGACCTGAGGTCTTGACTATTCCGGCATTGTAGTTGTCAGACTTTGGCCTAGTCTAACGTTGCCCGTAACAGGGTAGCCATAAGGGCTAGGTACGGGTTTGGTTGATTGCCGTGCTGAGGAATGTGGTTGACCAAGATGG
>QANZ01031274.1:3872-27607 GCA_003254925.1 Chamaecrista fasciculata | reverse complement strand
GGTATAACGGTTTAGACAAAAACTAATTTCATTTAAGTAATTAGAAGCGAACAGTTAAAGTTTTCCAACAATGTCAACTCCAGAATTTGAATTTGGTTCTCTCAACTTATGTTATAGCTCGCCTATCACTGTACCAAATACTTGTTGTTATTATAATATATATATAATTGTTAATTAGTTTTATTAATTATTTGTCAAGGCAGATAGGACAAAGGCGTATGCAGACGTCATAAAATGGAAAGAATATAGAAGAATATATTTACTTTCAACTTTCAAGTGGTGGATATTATATATCTATATATATATATATGCACCCCTTTAATTTTTTCTATTATGTCTCGTTGAGTCGTTGTTACAGTTCTTGTATTATATACCAGTGTGACTGAGATGAGCTAGCCAGATATAGCCAAGAATCCAAAGTATTTGTGTTATATAAATATACATACACATACAATATATACTTGAATCATCGTAAATGGTAATGAAATTAGGGTATGTAGTCGATCTTACATAGTTGATTATTTTTCGTCAATTGCTCTCTTTTAATTACGAATGTTCACAGATCAGATCGAATTTTTACAGCATTTAAGATTTGACTCGACTTAAGTTTCGTTAGTCAGGTCAGGGATCAAATTATCCCGTCGAATCAAACTTAAATGGTCCTCTTTTAAAAATTAATAGCAAAACAGTAGAATTTGTATTGTAAAAAAATGTAAAAAAGAATGAAAGTATCATAGAATAAGTCAGGTTTTTAAACCATAAAGAATAAGGACCCAATCCGACCTAATTTTAGACGCAAATTAATTTAAAAAATTAGCCTGATTCTTAAACATCCCTAGTTCCCTACTTCTAATCTCTTTCTCACTCTCAAATTTTATCACTATCTCAGTTAAAAATGTCTAAACTCGTGATATTATTAAACTTTGCGTATTTTTTTAAAAAATAAAAATATTTTGAGAGAATATATGCATGATGTTAGAGTAAAGTTAGAGAGAGAGAGATGGAAATAATAAAAAGAAAAGGAGAGCGTATCTTTGAGTGAGCCACGCTGTCAGTTCTCCACAATTGTAATGCTTATATATACACTTTCTTATCAAACCAATTTTCACTCACTTTAATGTCCTTGTCTGTGTATGTGTGTGGCAGCCACACACAAAAACAGACATTGCAATCGACACAAGATTTTTTTGTTATTTTTTATCTGTTTTTTTAATCAATATTTATCTATTAAAATATATAAAGTCTTCTTAAACTTTAATAAATGTACAATAAATATAAATAAATGTTAAAAAGTATAGATAAATTTTAAAAAAGTTTATTATTTGCTCCTATCAAGTCAATGACTGGTTTCTAAACAATTATTAAATTTTTTTATTTTTATTATTTTCACATGAAAAAATTTTAATTCTTCTTTCATATATTTAATGATTTATATTTACAATAAAATCAGCATAATAATTTAAAACTCGTATTTTATCAATAAATATATATATATATTTTTTTATTTTTTAGTTCTAATGATACGTCTCTCTATAATGCTAACTCTAAAATCAATATATTAAAAAGTGCATAAATTTATTTTATAAATAAAAAAAGATAATGTGACATAGACATTTTTCATTTTTGTTTTAACCCAAAATTTTGGATCCAAGCCTTGCTTTAAAATTTAGAAGATAGCTTTGAATTCATATTAATTAATGTACATAATCCAAAAAAGAGTAAGTAAGATTTTAGGGGTGAATTTTGAAGGTATTGATTATGAAAGTCCCATCATCATCATTTGCACAAGTTGGGTAGGGTAGTGGCCTTAGAACAAAGGAATAGAACATGAAGCCTCTTCCATTACTACTACTTCAATTCTAATTAAGTAATAAATTACATATATAGTATATATATAGGGATATTTCATATTTGGTAGCCTTATAAAGTTATTATAATTCTCAATATTTATACATATATATACCAATTATTTTAAGTGCATTTTATATATACACGAATCATTCCCTAATGAAAACCGTGTACATAAAGTATAGGTATATATATTGGCATAATGTCTTGTGCCTAATCTCCTCCTTCACAAAGTATAAAGATTCTTCCAAACAACTATATATATATACATATATAAATACACTTGTGTTTATCTTGATCCCTCCAATAATTAATCTAAAGCTTCAAAAAAAAAAAAAAACTATATGACTATATGAGGCATATATACATACATTTATATTTATTGTATTGGTAGAATGGGTAGTGGATGAACTGTACTTTATAGAGGCAGCGTGAGGGGATTGCTTAATTAGGGAAATTTAAGTGTAAGTGGGGGAATAGTGAAAATAATTGAAACTTTTTAGTTATATCCTCAATTAGTGGAAATCAGGCTGGTCTAATTAGAGAAGCTCTTTGTGTGGTAGCAAATGGTTTACCCAATAAGCTTCACTTTTCACAAAATGACCAACTCTTGACTTAACTTATAATAGTAGAACACCATCACATTCAGTAATAATCCTGTCATAAATATGCCATTTATTTTATCAACAAAGTAAAATATAATTAATAGATAACTGAATTCTTTAAATATGATATCTTAGGACTCAATTGAACTGTGTGTATAAAAATAACTTTGTTGGTAGAGACAAAATTTACTTTAATAATCTCTCTTAGAGAGAAATAGTCTTTGACTGTTGAATGAGAAATACTCTTAAAAAAAATCCTTTTTATTTTTTTCTTCATCTAATATATAAAACCTTTTTTTAACTTTATGACTGAGCCTTTCAAAATTGATAATAAATGGTTAAAAGAACTTTATCTTTAAAAAAAAATGATCTTGGTTGTAAATTGAGGTGGGAAAGCTTTAGCACTTCTCCAAAATGACAAAGCAAAGCATGCTCTCCTATGGGCCATATGGCTGTAACATGTATTTTGAATAGTAACTTCTGTCCCCTCAGCAATCCACTTTAAATCCCCCACCATTTCAAAATCTTCATGAGGAGATGTTGGCCTGAGAAGTAATCATATCCGGTGGCGGCGGATCATCGGTTACTTTTCCGGCAACCCTAGTCCGACCGGCCACTATACTATACCTCTCCCAAGCTTCCCAAGTGGAGAAGGCATAGGATAGGATGACTAATTGATGATGGTACAAGTGCTTGTAAGGATATTTTAGAATGTGCTCAAGAGAGAATCAGTACCAAATGCCTTTTTCCTTCCCCCATAAATAATGTCATCTTGGCCTTCCATTCAACATTCACAACTACAAACACCACCACCATTACTACTATTTCTTTCTCATCAAGAACAAGCAGAAAGAGAGAAGATGGTGAAGTTCTCAAAGCAATTTGAGGGTCAGCTCATACCAGAATGGAAAGATGCCTTTGTGGATTACTCCCTACTCAAGAAGGACCTCAAGAAAATCCACTTCCTTAATAACAATACCACCAATAACACCACCAACAATAACAAAACTAGTCTCTTCTCATCTCTAAGAAACTACTCTATTTTTGGCCATCACCAACATGATAGAACACATCATGGACCAATCCATGTACTATAAACTATACTATACTCCTCATCATGATCTCTTAATTGTATCAATAATTGAACTCATTCATGAGAGATTTTTATTTTTTATTTTTGGCAGGTGCATAGGAAACTTGCAGGGTCACCTAGTAAGGGAGACATGTATGAAACAGAGGTGATGGCAGAGGAATTTGCAGACAGTGATGGAACTAAGGAATTCTTTGCATGTCTGGACCAGCAGCTTAACAAGGTGAACAAGTTTTACAGAACAAAGGAGAAAGAGTTCATGGAGAGAGGTGAGTCCTTGAAGAAGCAAATGGACATTCTGCTTCACCTCAAGTCTGAATTCAACAACAACAACAAAGGAGGCTCTTCCCATGATGATTCCTCCAAGGAGGACCAATCCATTAATTCATGCTCATTCTCTTGTGGTATGTGCAAAAATAATAATCACGCTTCTTGTTCTTCATTTCAATAATGAAATAATATGTGAATCCAATGTTTTTTTTTCTTTGGGTTTGCTTTTTTTCTTTTTGGCTTGATTAAGGTTTGAACTTGAAATCCTTTGACTCTGGAGATGACTATAGTGCCAGTGAGTCAAAGTTTCAATCATTTCTGATTTTGTGGATACGGTTAATATTTGATTGAGAAATTAATTGAGTCATGAAGGAAACTCAATAGTTGCAACACTGACTAGTCTTATTTTCTGCTTTTTGAGATGAAATGGTTTTGTGGGTTTAGTATTGGGCTTTTCAGAAAATGGGTAATGGATTTTCTTGTATTTGTGTAACTGAGATGGGTTTTGAGGAATTGGATATTAGAGACTTGGGTATATGAGATGGTTTTTGAACTTTGCAATATTGGGCCTCTTCCCTTTCATTTTTCCCTATCTATTTTATTTTTTGTATTTTTAATACATAAAAATATCTTGTGTAATTTCATTTTTCATCTTTTTTTAGTCTTTTGAACTTTTGAATTTTTTTTCTAATTATTTATTTTTTCCATTTTCTTTAATTTAATACAAGGAAAAAATGTAATATTTTGATTTTATTTTATGTTAATTATTTTGACATTAAATCTATACAAAAAAATCATTTAAAAAAAAAATGCTCTGTTTTGAGACATAATGTAGCCAATAGTTAAAGCTCTGTTTTGTGAAAACAGAGGAGGACTCTGTTAGGAGCAGAGCAGAGCTAGAAGAAATGCAGGACACCACCATCACTCCAGATGACTTAGACAAAAACGACCCTCCTTTCCCGGATTCCCCGGGATCCACCGGCAGTGGCGGCAATGACGATGACAAGGCCGGGAAACCGGCAACGATGAAAAGGGAAGAAGGGAAGCTAAGGACAGTGTCAGGAAGGATGGTTAGCTGCCAAGGCAAGAATTTAAGGATAAACATTCCTCTGACCACACCTTCTCGTACCTTGTCTGCAATTAGCTACCTCGTACGAGAAGATTTGCTGAACCAGTCTTCAAGGAAATGTGGCTCAGAAGATGCTAGCAAGCTTCATCTCAACAAAACAAAGTTGCATCATGCTGAAAAGATGATCAAAGGAGGCCTTATTGAGCTCTATAAGGGCCTAGGCTACCTCAAAGTTTACAGGTAAAGATTCAAACTTTATCTGTTTTTTTGATTGGGTTCTCTAGTAAATATATATGACATGTACCAATGGGGCTGAGTCTAACAGAAGGGATTAGTTTCTTCTCACAAGTTGAACCGTGTAATTTAATGCTTTTATGTATATATATATATGACATGTGTAAAAGGTTACAATCTAATGCTTTTATTTGTCCCATGATGTTGTTGATCTTCAGGAACCTGAACATGCTGGCATTTATCAAGATTCTGAAGAAGTTTGACAAGGTATAGAAAATTAGGAGATTTCAAAGTTTAATGTTGAATTTGAGGTCAACCTTGGATGATTAATGATCCTTTTTATTTTCATTTTTTTGTGTTCTTTTCAGGTCACTGAAAAACAAATTCTCGCCATTTATCTTAAAGTGGTCGAGAGTTCTTATTTCAACAGCTCAGACAAGGTAAGCAATGAATTCACATAAAAAAAAAAAAATGAAGCTTTATTTCTTGTTAGCCAACTTTATTTGCTCATTAATATAAAAAATATGCATGACATATGACAGGTGATCAAGTTGGCTGATGAAGTTGAGGACCTATTTGTCAAAAATTTTGCCAAAGATGATAGAAGGAAGGCCATGAAATACCTTAAGCCAACTCAGCGTAAAGAATCTCATGCTGTAACTTTCTTCATTGGTGAGTAATTTTCAGCTTAGTGTTAAAATAGCTAACATATTTGCAATGCAGTCCTCCCATCAAGTTTTTACTTTTTGTTTAGTTCACGGATGAAATAAATTACTTTTCACATACCTATTTTTGTCTTTTGGTAATCAATTATTGTTGGTGGAGGGAGCTTTAGTGGTTGGTTTTGTTTGCTTTGTGAGCATTAGTGTTAAAAGAAAACACAGAATGGACCCGTTAAGCCACTAGCTTCACTAAAGACTGGTCCACTTTTGGGTGGGATAGAAAGGGCAGGCCCCATTTTGTAATTTCTATATAATTGTTTTCACCCACATATGACCCTACAAAGAATGAACCTTAACATTTAGTGAATACACATTTTTGGAATGTTGGCCCTCAAGAGCGCATTTTAATTTGTATCAATTTTGTGTGCTTATAATATAAGTTCAATCTACATATCGATAAAATAATTGAAGATAATGAGATATGAAGTCTCTTTTCAAAATTTGATTAAATTTTCTGTTTTCAAATATGATCAGGGCTATTTGCTGGATGTTTCTTGGCACTTTTTGCTGGGTATGTGATAATGGCTCATATAACTGGACTCTACAGAAGACAGCAACAAACTTCAGTCTACATGGAAACTGTGTACCCTGTACTTAGGCAAGTAAAACTATCTAATTTCTAAATTATTAGAGTAAATTAATGAATTGGTCTCTTTTTTTTTATCCAAAAATGAATTGGTCTCTGAAAGACTATAAATTTCTCAATTTAGTCCCTGAAAGATAAAATTCTAAGATTTATTCCCTAAAATATGCAAATAAAATTAATTTAGTCCTTTTGTTAAAGATACTACCTAAGACTTAATGACAAATTTGATGTGGTTCTAAATTTTGTTGACATGTACTTAACGATTAACGATTGATGTTAGAAAATTATAGTAATTGTTAAATTTGAATTAATATCTTAACAAAAGGACCAAATGATCGTAATTGCATCTTTAAGGGATTACATTGAGAAATTTATCATCTTTTAGAAACCAAGTCATTAATTTACTCTTATTATTATATAACTTTCATTCATATTTGTGTTAGGAATCTAAGGAAACAAGCAGCTAATTGATTTGGTATTGTGTTTTGATTTTGCAGCATGTTCAGCCTTATGTTTCTGCACTTCTTTCTATATGGCTGCAACATTTTTGCTTGGAGAAAGGCTCGAATAAACTATGGCTTCATTTTCGAGTTGTCCCCTACAAAGGAACTCAAGTATAGAGACGTGTTCTTGATTTGTACTATGGCTATGACTGCTGTGGTTGGAGTCATGTTTCTTCATTTGATTCTACTCACCAAAGGCTATTCTTACTCCCAAGTTCAAGCCATTCCAGGCCTACTTTTACTGGTAAAATCTTTCTTCATATATATATATATATATATATATGTGTGTGTGTGTTGCTTACATTCACATTGATTTTCTTGAACAAGCCAAGGTTTGCCGATTTTAATGTTCACTAAAATCTCGTGCAGGTCTTCTTACTAGTACTTGTTTGCCCCTTCAACATTATCTACCGGTCAAGCCGGTATCGTTTCCTCTGTGTGATAAGGAACATTGTTTTGTCACCTCTTTACAAGGTAAGGTGTTTTCTCCACTACAAACATTACACTGTAATACCCAATTTAGTGATTTTTTCTTCATCATGTGTTATTTTTGCCTCTTCAGGTTGTGATGCTGGATTTTTTCATGGCTGATCAACTTTGTAGTCAGGTAATTTATAAATACTCCGGGTAAAAAAAACATTAGAAAAAGTTCAAAACTTGTCTTTTAAGGCTAAAAATCAACCACAATTTGTTTTATCTAATGATCATTCCTTTACCTTTGGTCTGCATAGGTTCCAATGCTTCGGAACCTCGAGTATGTAGCGTGTTACTATATAACCGGGAGCTACAAAACTCAAGACTATGGTTACTGCATGAGGGCAAAACACTACAGAGATCTAGCTTATGCAGTTTCATTCCTACCATATTACTGGAGAGCAATGCAAGTAAGGTTCTTTAGTAAAACACACACACATATATATATATATGAAATAGCGTGAGAATATAAATTGGTCTCTGAAAGATACAAGAGGGACCAAATTGTATGTTTACTCTATGAAATACTTTGAAACTATTCCTAATTCTTGTTCATTCTAAACTGAATAACAAACTTCTCAATGGATTTGTGTAGTGTGCAAGGAGATGGTTTGATGAAGGACAGACAAGCCACCTTGTGAATCTAGGAAAGTATGTGTCAGCAATGTTAGCAGCAGGAGCCAAAGTGGCATATGAGAAAGATGGGAGTGTTGGATGGCTATGTCTTGTTGTCATCATGTCAAGTGCAGCCACTGTGTACCAATTGTATTGGGACTTTGTAAAAGACTGGGGTTTGCTACAATTGAACTCCAAGAACCCTTGGCTAAGGAATGAACTAATGCTTCGCCAAAAATTCATTTACTACTTCTCCATGGTATATATACTAGGCTCCCTCCCTCTCTAGTTAGTTATACTGAAAGAGCTCGAGGGAACCGATACATTGAAAGGTCAAAATTAACAAAAATAAAAAAGTCTAAGAGCGAAAAGTTAACTTTCGGAATCAGAATACGTGTGGATTGCAGTCCAAGACATTAGCACCTACTATACCAGCAGCTTCTAATCAGATGGTTTTTTTGGCTAATTCAGAAGTTGAAGATAAAAATGTTACATAGTGAAGAATAAGCATATTCTCAGAAAATAATGATAATTAATTTTGATGATAAGGCTATTACATAAGTTAAAGTGAGATTCCTAAACTAGTGCAAAGAAGAGATAAGATAAGAGTAGAGAATTTGATGTTGTGTGTCTATGATTGAGTAGACATAATGGGAAACAAGACAATATTGATTTCTTTTTCAGATTACAAGTTATGGGCCCTCCTAAATCTGATCATGACCATGGAAAAACCTTTGTTATTTGATTATGCTGCAGGGATTGAACTTCATTCTCAGGCTAGCTTGGTTGCTAACTGTCCTCCATTCGAGTTTTGAGAACGTTGATTATCGAGTAACGAGCTTCTTTTTAGCAGCCCTCGAGGTTATTCGACGAGGCTTATGGAATTTCTTCAGGTACTTTTGTTGAAATCCTCTGTCTTATATGTGTATTTACTATTGGCTTTGTTTGCACTAATGACACTAAATCACGCAGAAGTTTACTTGACATTCTTTTTCAACAGCCCTAACAAGTGAAACATTGTGAATGGTTTACACAGGTTGGAGAATGAGCATCTGAATAATGCAGGAAAGTTTAGAGCAGTTAAGACAGTACCACTTCCCTTTCATGAAGTGGATGAAGAAGACTAATAATGAATAATGATCCAAATTGGCATCTATATATATATATTTTTCATGAGGAATTTGATTCCATTCCATACCAAGATTGCTTCTAGCCAAATATTTCAAGGATCAGACAGAGAGAGATAATATTAGTTATCCTGATTGTTCAAGTTGATTGCAACACAAGAATCAACTTGATTATTTTGTGCCTGGATTTTCTGGGCATAATCCTCAAGAAATTCTTAGGAACAATATTAGCACACAGCCAAGTGGTGCAAAGGAGCTAATAAGAAGTCACCAAATGGGGTGGGTCAATTATGAGATATCTATCCCACATTCTAAAAACACCCACTTGCGTGTTGTATAGCAACCTAGTACAATCTCATTCTTACCTAAGAATTGTTCTCCAATTGTACACACAATTTTTCATTGACAATGAATAGAAATTGCTCAATATTTCCACTTATATATTCTTCCTTCATTGTCTTCTATTTTGTTAATTTGTTTTGAGTAAAACAACATTTTGATCCCTAAATTATATGGCTACTTTCAGTTTAGTCCCTGATTTATTGAAATGCTTGATTTAATCTTCAAAAGTTCATGACTCATTGCAAGTTAGTCCTTCAATGAATATCATGTCATTGTAAAACTTGGTCCCTAGCTAAAGGAAATTTATATAAGTTTAGTCCTTTAAAAAATTGAAATTAAATCCTTTTTTCAGTAAAAAGAAATTTTTTTTTGGACGGAGCAGTTAGACCTTTTAAAAATGAATAAACTGAGTTCAGTTCATGGGCCAAATAGGTCAGTTGTGGGCCAATTAAAGCCGGAAGCCGGCCCATTTAATGAACATTGAAAAATTAGAAATAATACTAATTTAATTTTTTTAAAATAAATATGTTGGTTTGTAACAGTTTTATGTGTTAAAACAATAGTTTATTATTTTGAGAAAAAATATATTGATAAGAAATTCAGTTATTAGTTTAATTTGGAATTTATATTTATTTTTTTTAAAAAATATATTAATCCAAAATATCTTTTTATTATAATACTTAATTTTTATGATAAAAGAAAAAAATATACAAATACTTCTTGTCCATTTTAATTCGAATAAAGGAGAAAATCTAAATATTTTTTTAATTAAAGAAACTAAATTAAAAAAAACTATAGCAAATAAAATGGTTAGAGATGGATTTATTGAGTGTTGAACACCACTGGAAAATTTGNTTATGAAAAGGAGAAAAATCTATAATATTAGAATTCTAAAGACCCTTTTATAATTAATTCTTTATGTTTTGATCCCTTTTAGTAAAGGGAAAGGACTTAAACGCATAAAAGAAGACTTTTTGGGAGATTTTTGACATTTTAACTAACATTTGCCGTTAAATCCTAACAGAAAAAAACCTCAGGGTACCAAATCGCTAACGGAGCAAACCACGGGGTACCACAATGCAAAAATTTTTCTTTCAGGGTACCAAAGGGGAACCGCCCCTAACCACAGGGTACCAAATTGCAATTTACCCTTCAATTAAAGTTATAATACCGATTGAATTTGTATTGGCACATTCCTATATATATATATATATATATATATGTTAAAGTGTACTTTTGATCCCATAATTTTGGTAAAGGTCTCAATTCAGTCTCATAATTTTTTTTGTTGCAATTTTGGTCCCATAACTTTGGCAAAGGTCTCAATTTGGTCTCATAACTTTTTTGTTGCAATTTTGGTCCCAATCTGATTTCTATCCATTATTCGCTGTTAAAGATGATCTGACATGCTGAGTTGGATGATGACGTGACAAATATGAGTGAATTTATAGGATGGATGAAAATCAGCTTGGGACCAACGGTGGGACGTTTTCAGAAGTTATGGGACCGAAATTGCAACAAAAAAAGTTATGGGACCAAAATTGCAACAAAATAAGTTATGAGACCGAATTGAAACTTTTGCTAAAGTTATGGAACCAAAAGTGCACTTTACTCTATATGTACATATATGTTGAAAATTTTGATGAGATTCATTATTCAACTGAAGAAAGGAAGAGGCTTTACCAAATTCTGGCTTGGTGATGGTGCAGGTGTCACTTCTGTATCCTCTGTTGTTTTACTTGGTGGCGCCGGTGGACTTTTCGCGATCACCGGCGCCGGAGCCGGCGCCTCATGTTTCCTATGCTTGTGCTTATGTCTTCTTCTATGCTTCGAAGGAGGTAATGCAGGTTCCGGCGCCGGTGTCACAGGGGCCGGTGCAGGCGGAGGCGTCGCCGGTGCCGGTACAGGGGCCGGCTTAACAGGCGCCGGTGCCAAAGCCGGGGTCACCGGAGGTGGCGCAGGTGGTGTCTGGACTGCCGGGGTTGGGGCCACCGTGGGCGGTGGTGTAGCTGCCGGCGGAGGCACTGCCGGAGCAGAGGCCGGCGGTGGAGTAGTCGGTGGCAGTGGTGGCGGAGTCGCCGGAGCCACCGCTGCTGGCGGTGGAGTTACCGGAGGTGGGGTTGCCGCCACGGTTGGTGGTTGTGTTGCAGGCAATGGTGAAGCAGCAGGTGATTGAGCATTGATAATGGGTAGTGGGAATGAAAGGGAAGATAAGGCCAAGAAAGTGCAAAATGTGATGATGGAAGGCATTGTTGGTAGGACAAGGATTGAAAGAGAGGGAGAGGAAATTGGTTATTTATGGAGTTTGAAGGAGTCATTCATGAATCATGATTACAAATTTTGAAGAAGAAGAAGGAGGAGGTTGTGACTTGCTGTGTGGGTAATTTTGCTGGCAGAAGGAGGGATGTACCATTCATGTGAGTGTGACATTCCTACTAATGATTCAACAATCACTCAAGCTAATGGAGTGCAAGGTTGGTGCAAATTTACCCTTTCATCATACCCTATACTGCACTCTTTCAAAATATTCATCAATCCCAATTTTTTTTTTTAGAAAATTTACTATTTCATCATTGAATTTATACCCATTCAACTAATTAATCTCGAATAATTAGAGTACACGACTTAGTCTTTGAAATATCCTAAATATCAACTATTGATCCTCAAATTTAAAATAATTTTATACTTTTTAATCATTAAAATTGTATTAAATTAATACGGGATGAAAACAAAATGAGAATATATATATATATATATCTCAACATCTAAAGAGGTTTTAGCTTTTCATAATATTACTTCATTGAGTACTCTAAATTGTATCATTTTAGTATAATTTTTGGGTTGGTGTATCTGGACATCTAAAATCAGAGTACAATATGGTTTCAGAGTGATGAAATGAAAATGATACAATAATAGCCTTTGAAGTATGAACAAACCTGGCCCCACATCTTTCTTTTATGACCCGAAATAGAGGTTATTTTATTACAAAATGTTTTTCATTCTTATTTATGTTTTAAGCATCCTCGTTACCTTTGATTCAATGTTGTCAAAATTGAACTGGACAAAGACTCGGATTAGTGTTCGGTATACGGTCTGATTGGTCGAATCGGTCGAACCGGATGATGCAATAAATAATTATTTTTAATATATTAAATATAAATCCTCTATAATGATACAAATAATTATTTTTAATATGTTAGTAATTTATTTTATTCTAAATATTAAAAGAACAAATGAAAAAGAAAGATAAAAGATGAATGAGGGTCTCCACTTTATCTTCTTATAATTTTTAATCAATTTTTTTTAATTTTTTTTAAAAAAATTGGGTGAACCACTGATTTTTTGGGCGGTTTGGCGGTTGGACCTGGTTCGCCGGTTTTTTGGGCGGTTATTTCCGGTTCAATCCGGTCCAAATGCCACTTTGGTTATTTTGGTTGAACCCACTTGCTTTTGTATTCGGTTGGCGGTTGAACCGATCGGACCGGACAGTCTGATCTAATTTTGTTCTAACAACACTGCTTTGATTACATTACTATGACTTACAAAAGGCGAAACGTTGGGTGAAGATTAATGAAGAAGGAAATTAAGTGTGACATAATAGGAATGGAATAAAAGTAAGGTAGCACTTCATTTGAAAATACTATTTACCTACTATTTCTATATTTGACCTGTATGTTAGTGCTTGGTCTCTATCATTCTGTTAATTTCTGATATTCTAAGACACCCTTATGACTGCCAAGTTTTATCTAATCTTAAACATTTCTACACACTTCCAGAATTCTCTTCCATCATCAAATCCAAAACAAAATGAGAATGTTGTTCACAATACAAATCATTATATCCAAGTCAGCGTCTTCAATCAAATAAAAGATGGCTTTGATGTTTAGCAATATCTGATATTAGTTTCCCAATTTGACTGTGAGTAATGAGAAAGTTGAGATTTAATCAAGTTTATAAGTAAACTATCAATTTACTCCATGAATTATATGCGCATTGTTAGTTTAGTCCTTCATTCTCTTTTAGAATATCTTTAATTAGTTGATTAAGTCCCAAAAGAAAATGACTCGTTACAATTTAATTCCTCTTAAAACTGAGATATATAACCGTGAAATGATTTTACATAGAATGACTAATTTTCAAATACTAATAAATTAAATATTTCAAATCATCCAGAATTAAAATAATGACGACTATATAATCCAGGGAGTAAAATGTTAGTTTACTCTTTTGTTTATTTGATAGAAACATGATAAATAGATATTGTTTCCAGTTCAACATTACATAAATTTGACTTCCCAAAAAAGTTCTTGTTACTCTTTTTGAGCATTTTGCCACCCATTTGATAAATCTCTACTCTCAACAAAACAAATTCAAATGGTAGTTTTAGATACTCACTGAGAACCAGAGATGCAATCAAACCCATCAGACATTTTTCACCAATACAGAATCTCCACAGGCAAGATTGTACTTTTGTTACAGTTAATCTTGGGCCAAACTAGAACTTGGAGGGATATATCATATGTGTCTGACCTTATAAACAGAACATCAAGTGAAAAACGTCATGCAATTTATTAAGAAGCTTGGATGGATGATGATGGCTAGTGGATTCGGTTGGTTGTGGTTCTTTCTTCTTTTTCCTTCTAAGCTGAAAAAATTGCTGCATTACATCTGCACATTCTGAGGACAACACGCCCCTTCTGATCTTCATATTAGGATGAAATGGATGTACTGGAGCAGCTGGTTTATCTTTTGTTTCTGATCCACTTTCTCCTTCATCAGGAAAAAGCCTGCAAAAAGTTAAGAGATTCAAGTTTTGCAAAAAGTTAAAAGAGATTCAAGTTTTGTCCATCTATCTGCTGTGTATCTTGTATATCCCACCAGAAAAAATGCACACCACTAATAATTAGGAAAAAAAATAGGCTAAAATGCACAAAACCCTACTGATCTTTAGTCACAATGCAAAAAACTCCTTGAATTTTGAAAAGTGATGAAAGACCTCTTGAACTTTTGTTTTTGGGTAAAATAACCTTTTTGATAAGATATTCATTAAAGAAAATCAAGTTCTTTTGTAATTTTATAATTGTTGTTGCATTTTACATTGATCCAAACTTAAAATTTATTATTTTTGTAATTTATAGTAGCCAAAAAAATTAAAAAAGAAATCAAACTTCAATAAAAATTTTAACAAAATGGATTAATTGCCAAAAATCAAAAGTTCATGGCACTTTTTGCACAGTGACTAAAGTTCAATGGGGGGGGGTTGTGTATTTTAGCCAAAAAATACTAATAAACCCTTTAAAGTTTGAATCATTTGTCAACAGCTCCCTTAACTTTGAAAGAGAAGATAAATGTTTCCCTTAAACTTTCATCATTTAGCATCAAGAAATTGAGGTTCCCCCTCAACTTTGAAATTACAAAACTACTGCCTTAGCTTTTCATCCTTTTGCATTTGGAAATTTTGAAGTTTAGGTTGGGGCATTTCATTCCCAGTCAAGGCTTTCTTTTTAATATTTTAACCACCACTATTTACATTTAAACCAATGAGGGTATGCCGTGTGGCAAGGGGAAGGGCGTGAGGTGGCATCCCCCTTTTGACATGAAATGAGCAAAAGGTTTTAAAATCTTAAGGATGAAAAGCCAGGGAGCTAATTTCTGATATTTGCATTTTTCTCCTAATAATTTGTTGGGCTTCAAGCCAGTTCCCAAGAGGAAATTCAGTTCCATTCGGGAAAAAAGTTGAAACTCATCCCATACTTCAATTCTTTCTCCAGTATATTTCATGTCGTGCAATGCAATGCAACACTTAATGATGCTGATAAATTAGCGAATTAGCAGGAATATTCAAGGGCTAGAATTTTAACAAATGAGTGTCCATCCAGAAATGTCATCTATACAACATATCCTAACAGGAAACTATGGTTTTCCGTAGGCCTTTCTAAACATCACTAATGTGTAACATACAAGGGATTCAGTATCCTAAAATAAGAAACGAGGAATATGATTTACTTAAAAATTTAGACAAACTGTAAGTTCAAGGCATATTCAAGATCTTTAGAAAATAAAAGAAGTGTAAGAGCAGCCAAATTGTGTTATGAAACCAGTGAAGAGTTGTAAACACAGATGAACCATAAAAACTCATACAAATTACATAGTTCATGTGCATTGCATACCTAACCCAGCTACCATCAGCACCAAGAAGCTTATTGGGAGCTCCCCACACGAGAGTATCTATTCTTGCCTGAAGAATGGCGCCGGCACACATAGGACAAGGTTCAAGTGTGACATAAAGTGTAGTACCCTGCAAGTGGAAAATAATGCCATTAAGTAACTTAGTTATCACATTATTATACTAGAATGCACTAAAAACCATTAATAGTTACATAAGCCATTTTATCACTACCTAATCCTTCAGGTAATTTAAACTTTAGCACTCAATTTAGTGTGAAAATGATACCACAACAGAATTTCTAAAGAATACAACGATAAAGTAATCTACTCCTGATGTAAATTGATTTCAAGAATAACATAAACAATCTAGCTAATAATATTCCTAGGTTGGATTGCCTTGATATCCCCTATTGTGAATTTCCAAATAGGCAGTGACAATTTCTATGAAACCAGTAACAGATATAATTGCTCTCACTATATCCCAAAATCAGATATGCTCCTACATCAAGTCTACTCAATGCTGTGGTTATATGCTAATTACTCAAGTAAGATTCATCTTGAAGTTACAAGTATTTCTTATTACCAACCAAAGAAAATTACGGGTTTTTCTGTCAAGCATGTGGTTCCTTTTAACAAGAATAGTGGTAATGGGATCAACACAAACTGGGAAGCATGATAGGCTTGTCATCCAAAATTAAAAAATGATAGAGGAAAAACATATATTGAGCCTTGAATTTTTTTTCTGAAATAACAATTTACAGTTTAAACACATGGGAAACTTACTGCAAGTCTCCATGTCCGAAGAAGGTTTGAAGCTTCTCGTATACAGATCATCTCTGCATGGGCAGTGGCATCCCGTAACTCTTCTACTCTGAAACAAATATTATGATTTTTTTTTCGGTACAAATATTATGATATTTAAATACCAATAACAAGACAATTTAAAATGATAAAGGAATCTCACAATACTTACAAGTTGCATCCTCGTGCAATGATCTTCCCATCCTGCACTAGTACAGCACCAACAGGCACCTCCCATGTATCAGCAGCTTTCTTGGCTTCTAGGAGTGCTTCTCTCATGTACATCTCATCCATTCTTCGCTGCTCAAATTCAAGTTTATACGCTTCTTCCCACTCATCAAACCTATCCTTTATGACTTGCTTGTTCCGTTGAAGCCTCCTTTGCTTCAATTCTCCATCCTTTCCCCCAGTGCCAGGTAATTCTGCCTGCATTGGAGCAACAGGTTCCTCCATCGGCCCCACGGATTCATTACCACCAGAATTTACAATCTCTTCTACAAAAAGAGGCCTAGCAGGTAATGGTGCTGATAATTCCGTTGATTTCACACCTGAACTACTAACTTGCAAATCTTTGGCATCTTCAGTCCAATTAACGTTTTCCTCTCCAGAAGTAACGGAGACGCCTATGGATGTTGATCCACTTTCCACTTCATTTGAAGAAGATGACAAACCAACCTCAAGATGTTCTCCTTTGTCTATCAATTTCATAGTTTCTGACATATCTCCTTCACTTCTAGTATCAGATTTTCCAGGTTGTTGCTGATCAGAAGCTGAATACTGTGATTGCAAACTTTTTCTTTCCTTTCTAACTTTAGTTCTACTGGTTTCCTCATGCTCCTGGCCGGAAAACCACGTCTCACTGTCAGACTTGTTTGATGAGCTTTTTTCACCTGATCTTGCAGCTGAACTGGAGGCATCAGCACGTGAACCCCACCTTAGTCGAACAACATCTGCTATGATACTCCATAGGGTCCTGCCAGTTCTCTTGACAATTGTGTTCTCCGTTGCTTGTCTGACCTCTGCTTCTTCAGCTTGCAGACTTTGTTTAGCGGATGTTTCTTGTACATCCCACATCTCATCAGTAGGCCCCTTTGTCCCAGAAAACCCAGACGAATAGCTTGTGTCATGCTCTTTCAACTTAGATCCACTTTGAGAACCTTGCTGCCTCACACTATATATCTGATTCTTCACATCTTCCTTGGAGAACTTGGTTCCAGTAATTTGCATCTCTTGTGTTTCAGCTGTCACAATTTCATGCCTGACCTTCTCAACAAATGTGTCCACAAACTGTTCGGATGATTTTTCCAACCGATCAGCTGAACGTAGTACATCTTCTGGGGCTACAATGTTTGAAGGTTCCCTATAAGCCTGACCACTTCCTTCAGATTGTGAAGCTGGAGTTCTTCCTCCTGAACTGTTATACAAGGAAGAAGTGCCACTTTCTGAAGTATCAAGGAAAACCTCTGGGATTGAAGTTACAGCTTTGGAATCAACATGTGCTGAGCCTCTTGCCACCAACTGAGATGAGGAAGGCATTGTCTCTGAACTATGTTTACCATCTTCTGCCAATATAACATATTGCTTTCCAGCCTCAGAAATCGAATTCAAAGATTCTTGGTAGCTGGGCACCTCTTTTGACAGAATTTTGTCAGAAATTGCTAGGTCCTTAGGACTCTCACCATCACTGCTCGATTTGAACTGAGTGATTCTTTCATCAGTTTGGCAATAACTTTCTCTAGTATTAACAACTGATGTCAAGTTAGTCTTTTGAATGAACCTTACCTCGTTAGAAGTTTGTGTTGAAACTTGTTTTTCACTACCAAGATGGCCTTCTGAGATTGTGCTTACAAGTTCAGATCGTTTCCAGGGTTGAATACTCTGAGCCGCCCTTATATCTGTTTGCAGCCGTGTGCGTTTTACATCTGAACTCAAGTTCGGATTACTAAGAGACTTTAGTATAGAGGCATTTTCAAAATTACTCTCCTGGACTAGTGATGATTCAGAAAGTTGAGATTTTCTTCTCCCTTCATTTTGTGCAATGATATTGTCCCCTTTTTGGTAGTGTTGCTCCTCCATCTTCCTGCCCAAACTGAGAGCTGAAGATTTGTTCTCACGAAGGTTCTTCATCCTAGTATCTGACATACTTACAAAATCTTGAACTTTTGACTTTCCAGTGTATTTCTGGCAATTCGTAGTTTGTGCATCCTTTCTTTCACTGGAGCCAACAAAATTTTGGTGTTCATCACTTGTTTCCTGTAACAAAGTTTCTGATATCCCTATGTCCCCTTCTCTGCCACTGAATATTTTCTGCAAAGACTTTTCAACTTCAGTACCACCAGATTCTCGTATTTCTGTAGATTGGTACTTCCTTCTGTTTTCAGTTTGAATATTTTCCTCCTTTGTTTTCTTATGCAAATTTCTTACAAAAGATGAATTGTCCTCACTTTCAAATCGCTTGTGGGAAGTAGAGGCTTTTCCATTACTAGATTCATGAGTTCTAAACACTCTTGGATGCATATCTTTGTGTTCTTTCCTGGACTCTGTTTCTTCCATAGTCATCTCAGTCAGCTTCTTCTCAGACTTCTTTCTTAGACTCCAATCAATATCAGCACCAAACAAAGTTCTTTGCCGGTTTGAAATTCCCTCAAGCTTCTCAGAGTTATCTCTTTCCTCGTTGAATTCTCCATTCACTTGCCCCTCCATATGACTTGTTTTGTCCTCCTCTATTGATAATTCTTCGGAAAAATCCTCATGCTTATCCTGAACGTCCAGGTCACTAACAAAATCACCTGAAGATGAAAAGGAGCAATAAGATGAACAACTAGAAACATCTCTCCTTTTCCCATGTTCTTTAACTTTTGTAAGGGCTTTCCTTTCTTCATTTAGCTTTTCATCCTCTTTTTTCAAGTCTAATGTCAATGTCTCATGGTACTTTAAATTTCCTTTCTTCACTTCTTCTTTCTTACCTAAACTCATATTTCTATCTCTCCTCCCACTTTTACTTTTCTTCTCTGCTTCTAATCTCTTAAATGAAGACACATTATTTCCTCTTACACCAATGAAATTCTCATCTGCTTCCTCACTCAATAAGCTGAGAATGGATTCAGTATCATCAGAACCAAAAGAACGGTTAGTTTCACTGTTTTCCCCTGAAATTGTACAAAAACACTGTTCATTTATTCTCTTCTTACTTCTATTATAAACACTTCTCTCTTTGACCGAGCAATTCAGATCACAACAATCCCGGTTGAGACCATGAGCTGCTAGCTGTGAGAAGTACCGGTCTCCACCCAAAATCAACCTTCTAGAAGTTGACAATCGAAGCAAAGTTGATTGCCTTAACCCACATGGAAGACCAGGGTTTATGGGCAATCTATGCATAGAAAGTGCACAACAATCACAACAACTGCAACATGATGAAAAGCCTGATGGGGCCCTCTCAAATCTTTCATATGAGAAGTTTGAGTAATCATTGAAGGATAAAGAGAAGGAACATTTACCCCGAACAGCATATATTGTTGAGCTCAAATAGGTATGACTATGCATGTCTATGTGTGTATTCCCTTGAAGATAGGGAGAGCTACCTTATCTTAGATAATACTTTGAGCTACAACTGGGCTATGACCAAGTGTGAGATTATGTTAAATTTCTTAGGCAAAAGATGGGGGGAAGGAAATAAGGCATCCAATATTCTAAGTTCTGATTCAGGAGTCAGAAGTAGATCAACCGTCCCAATGCACCAGAATAATCAGCGGAATGAATTTCCTCCAGGGGAAAATGCTAAGTGTTACACTTCCCAAGCTCTCATTTTACCTTACACAGCTGTACCAAATGCCAATAAATGGATTACAACAATTGGCATAGTTCATCAGTAATCAATTGATTTAAGTATCAATAAAATAAAAAACTAAGCTTCAAATAAGCTAATAGCAAACAACATAACTATAGGAGGCAACAAAAGAAATGCCTTCATCATAGTTCCTTTAGCCTAGCCAAGATAATCAAGATCGAGATCTTAAAGAGATACAAAATATATTGAATCGACAATCATATATGTAAGCTCATTCTTCTCAGTCACTGAAATAAAGATGGAAACTAAGTGAGCTGACTCAAACATCATCAAATTCGCTGTCCTCCCCATACAATGCCCCGTTTAACTCCATCACACTCTAGTAGCAAAACATTGAAAGAAGAGAAAAGCATTGAAATTGCGAAAGATATCCTAAGGAATGCACCTGGCACGAGCAAGAGTGAGATTGTTCAGAGAGTAAGATAGCAGAGATGAGAAATGCAAAGAGAGTGCTGCGATTGCTACTGTCGGAGGATTTTTGAGGTCGGAGTGGCGTCAAGATTTGGATAACCCAGAAACGGAAGGAGTCAATTTGAATATTCCTTGACTGGAAATGGAAATGGGATGAAGATTGAGAGAGAGAATATAGTGTGCTGAGGGTTCAGGTTGAGGATGATAGTAGCTGATTTCTGGTCAAGTGAGGAAGCTAAGGAGCATTACCATCAGCTAAGACGGATCGTCTAAAATTGAAGGGTAAATTACACTTTGATACCCGTGGTTTGACTCTATTTTACTTTGGTACCCTGTGGTTTGAAACCTGACACTTTGGTACCGTGTGGTATTCTCCATTAACACTTTGGTACCCTTTGGAGTTATTTTATAATTTTAACTATAACAAATTTTGCAAAAATTATATATTAACCTCGAAAAATTTTCAAAAAATTACAAATAGGTCCTAAAATACATATTATCTAGAGACTAAAATGAAAATTTTAAAAAAATTGGGGTTAATATGTAATTTTTTTCAAAAATTTTTAATGGTTAAAATTACAAAATAGCTCAAAAGGGTACTAAAATGTTAATAGAGAATACCACAGGGTACCAAAGTGACAGGTTTCAAACCACAAGGTACCAAAGTGAAATAGGGTCAAACCACAGGGTACCAAAGTGTAGTTTACCCAAAATTGAAACTGTCTGCATTTGTCTGAAATTAGATGAATCTGGACCGTAAGATGAATCTGACTAACCTTATCTTGCCACGTCGCCCTATTTTACATTTTGTGCATTCACTCCCTCTTCATTCTCTGGTTACAAATTGGCATTGAAAAACACAAAGCCATTTGAGTCCTTTTTAATTTACTAAATGATATATAATTTAATTCTTAAAATATTAAAATAATATATTTATTAATTTTTTTATGGACTAAATTATATAACATTTTCATTGTTTAGAGACATATTATTTTAATTTTTTAGAGATTAAATTGTATATTTTAATCTTTTAAAAGTCAAATTATCAACTCAATAACGTTTTAAGGACCAAATTATTANGTGAGTTTAGGGCGCCCGACTGACTCGAGGGCGCTTCGCAAGGTGCGGAGAGGAGAAGAGGCCCGGTGCGAGGGCCGTTTAGGCGTACGCCCAAATAGTGATGTATCACAAGTCCCTCCTTAAAGAAGTCTACGAGCGCGTTCGTCGTACTGTTCCTTAAGGCGGGCGGGATGACAGATTTGGAGTGCGTGCGATGGGATCCGTGCTTGGGCAGTGTAATCGCGTCTAGTGGCGAACGCCCAAAAATGTNACACTTTAATACAATAGTAAATAAGTAATACTTAGACTAACATGTGGCATTTATTCAAGCCAATAAAATAAAAAAAAACGTTGGATTTGAGAGGAAAAGAGGGGAAAGAGTGAGGAGATAATGGTAAATTTGGGAGGGTGGGTGAGGATGTGTGGGGAATATGCCGCAAAATTTGCAGAGCAATTAATTGCTCTCCAATTAACAATATGCCGCAATTAAAGAAGATTCAGAGGGGTACTTTCGGTACAAATATTAATTGCTCTTCGCTTCCTTCTTTCTTCCTCCCCTGTAAAATTTGCATCCAACATTTTACATTTTTTCCTTCATCCTTGTCTTCTGCGATTTTTTATTTTACTTTCTCTTCTTCAAATCCCTCTTTGACCATCGTACTCTCTATCTCTCATCGTCGACGTTCTCATCATCACTCTTCGCCTTTTCGCCGTCGTTACAGGTTTCAAGTTGTGACCTTTTTTTTCATTTTCTAACTCTATCTTCCAAGTTGTTCATCATCTGAAGAGCTTCTTCAAATCTTTCGTATCTGCAGGTTGGTTGCTTTGTTCAGATCTAATCGAACCAGATCTTCTTCTTCTCCTCCAGATCTGGTTCATTCGGATCTGCAGGTTGGTTGCTTTCTTCTCCGCCTGAACCGGCCGAACCCCTCAAACCGCCGGTTCATGGCGGTTTTTGGCGGTTTAACGCCGGTTCGAGCGGTTTTGTTCCGGTTCGATGCATGGCCGGTTTCCTCTGCAACTCGGACCGGACTGGCCAGCGATTCACGGTCCGACCGGTCGAATGACGAAGCAATCAGCCCAAAACGCGCCAGAAAACATGGAAGAATGGTGGAACACGCAAGCAAGGAAAATGGCGACTTTGAAGAGTATAAAGTAAGGTTTTCATTTTCGTTTTAGGGGGGGCTTTCTTCTCTATTTTCAATTTTTCTGTAAACAAGAGAGGGAGGAGGACGAAAATTTGGAAGAGAAGAGAGATAGAGAGGGTCGACTAGTGAGAGAAAAATAGAGAGAGAAAGCATAGTTTTCTTTTTTTCAATTTGGTCCTTCATCTTCCTTTTTCTTTCTTCTAAAGAGCTCTTGGAGGGTTGAAATCTTGTTTTCTCGGTGGAAGCTCTTGAGTTTTCCGGCGAACCCTTGAGTTCTCCGGCCGACTCTTGAGTTCTTCCGGCGAGGTGGAGCTTTTGGTGTGCTTTTCGTTTTTTTTTCTTCTATTTTAGTCCATTTTTCTTTTGTTTCGGTTTTCGTTTGTATTATATCTTCACTCCCCCTCTGTTAGGGACTAAAATGTAGCCTTTCAATAGTTTTTTGTGTTTTTGTGTTCATTTTTGTGAGCTCAGGGACCAAAATGCAATGATTATTCATTTTTGGGGCTGAAACGCACATAAAACAGGACCTAAATGAAGGAATCCTGAAAATAGGAGAGGATTTTGTGAAAACAAAAATCCAGGGACCCATGTGCAATTATTTCCGACCCCAGATTAGTCCCTGAACATAAATTACATAGTATCCTTTTAATGTTCTCTTGAACTTTGCTTTGGTCCCTTTGGCAAAAAAAGAAAGGACTTAAACATGACAAGAGGGAAGTCTTCAGAGTGCGAAAGTATAGTTTTTACTTTTTCCTTTCTCCTCCCTCATCTCCGCCCATTACTGCGCTTTTCTGTCCACCTTTTATATATATA
>QANZ01031251.1:0-11941 GCA_003254925.1 Chamaecrista fasciculata | reverse complement strand
GCTAATAATATGATAACCATTAATTTATCTCCATAAATTAATTAATATGTTCAAAACATATTTATAAAATGATTGGCCCTAGGGCACAATCTCCTACAGTGTTCATATATGTAATTGTGTGGTGTTGGATATGGCTCTAGGTTTTTGGTGTATACGGCCTGCGTGTCGTCTCCCTCTATCCGATGTAATTTTACTTTTCAGTTTATACCTCAATGTAACTGGGGTTTACTCTCTTGTAATTTTACGCTTTCTTTTTAGAAGAATTCTCTCATTGGCTTGGGAGAATTGTTAGGATATGTGAGCCATATCTAAACACAATGTATGTCAGTTTTATATTTAGTTTGTATGTTATACAAAACGCTAGATGTATGTTTAGGACGCGATTTTAACATGCTATTTACCCCGCTTTGGCGCAATATATTCGTATGCGATACGAGCATGGGATTTTGCATATGATGCAAGATCCGTGCACATGTTTATGTGTATGTGATACACTTGGGGAATAAACATGTGGCATGACTCGTTTAATTTTAAAAGGAGTTTTAAAATTAAACTTTAAAACGAAACTTTTTCAAAAATCAAACCCTTTGAGAAAATCTTAAGTTTTAATTCCATCAATAAAACACCCTGTTAAAATCTTGTTCATCGTAGAGCGGTGATCGCCCTCCGCGACACGTATCTACCTTGACCTCGAGGAGACACGGGTGAATGGGGGTTTTCAGTTCGACGCCCATTGAAATCTTGGGTCATTAAATGCGGTGATCGCCCTCCGCGACACGTGTTTAAGTGACGCCGTTGATGATATGGGGCTGGGCTTCGGCCTCGTCGTTTGGGCCTTGCCATTCACGAGTTTTATTGTGTGACTTAATGGGGCTATCAAAACGGTTTTGGGCCTCAAGGCATTAGATGGGATAAACATGCCGTATCATATGATGATACAGTCCCATAAAGATCTAAGAGTCACATAGAGATGTGATTGGTAAGGAGTTACTTACCTAAATAGCTAAAGGATGCATGATCGCCCTACGCGACGGTAGACTTTAGTGAAATATGGGTCTTAGCCACTAATAATAAATTTTACTGGGTTTTATAAAATGGTGGATATATTTTATTTTCTTGCTAATTAAAACTTTGCATATCTGAATTGTAGAATCAAATGGCAACAAACGTTCCCTCACTATCACTGCGATCTATCCTTGAGAAGGACAAACTAACTGGGACTAATTTTCTCGACTGGTACAGAAATGTGAGAATTGTTCTCACCCAGGAGAGAAAGCTCTACGTCCTAGATAATCCCATCCCTGCTGCCAATGCTCCAAGAGCTCAAAAGGATGCTTACGAGAAGCATCAGAGTGACTCTGTGGACGTTGCCTGTCTCATGCTCGTTACCATGGTTCCCGAGATTCAGAAGAACTTGGAGAACAAAGGGGCATATGAGATGATAACACATCTCAAGGAAATGTTCCAAGTACAGGCAAGGCAAGAGAGGTTTGAGACTTCAAAAGCTCTCTACTCTTGCAAGATGGCAGAAGGTGGATCTGTGAGTGCCTACGTCTTGAAGATGCAGGGGCACATAGATCACCTTGCTAGGCTGGGATTTCCCGTTTTGCCAGAGCTAGCGACGGATTTGATCCTGCATTCGTTGCCCAGAAGTTATGACCAGTTCGTCTTAAACTTCAATATGAATGGCATGGAGAAATCAGTGTCTGAACTGCATGGGATGCTAAAGACTGTTGAGGCGTCTATTAAGAAGGCGCCTAGCACTGTCTTGTTAGTTCAGAACAAGGGAAAGGGGAAGGGCAAAAGAAAGAGGAAAGGAGATGCTGAGGTTGGTGGGACCAAGCCTGCAGCAAAGCCTAACCCACCTCCTGCCAAGAAGGCAAAGACCTCAAAGGATGCAGTTTGTTTCTTCTGCCAGAAGCCGGGTCACTGGAGAAGAAATTGTAAGCTGTACATGGAAGATCTGAAGAAGAAGAAGAAGAAGAAGAAGAATGAGGCTTCTACTTCAGGTATCTTTGTTATAAGCGTTCACTTCTCTACTCCTACCACTTGGGTATTGGATACTGCTTGTGGTTCTCACATATGTACTAATGTGCAGGGGTTGAGAAGAAGTAGAAAGCTGAGCAGAGGCGAGGTGGACCTACGTGTGGGCAATGGAGCAAGGGTTGCTGCTGTTGCTGTAGGGACATACGAGCTAGTTTTGCCCACTGGGCTTTTTTTGTCTTTGAATAACTGTTATTACGTTCCATGTTTAAGTTCAAACATTATATCACTTTCTTATTTGGATAAGGAAGGTTTTATTTGTATGAATGGAAAAATATTATTAAAGTTGGACTGATCTGTAAATTTCGTTGTCGAATGAGACAACAAAAAATATTACACATATACTGAAAACAAAAAAAAGTAGTTGCAACATGCCCAAGGGAATTCGACCCCAGTCTCGTATGTTTTGTGCATATATGTTATGACCGCTAAGCTACACGCTGAAGATTGGTAACTTGAACAAAAATTGAGTCGTTACCCACTATACATACATCTATATCTATATCTATATCTATACTATATTATATGTCTGAGGAGCTTTCTGGTAGTCGGTCATTTAAAACTATAGTATAAAATAAATAATTTCAAATATAATCGATTAAAATATATAAAAACGAGTAAACTACCAAATTGGTCCCTAGATTATTGCCTCGCTGACAGATTGGTCCCTAAATTAAGGAAATTGACAAATAGGTCCCCGAATTTTACTAACATTAGTCAAATTGGTCCTTCTGTTAAATGTCCATTAACCAACCAACTGACGTGGCAAGTAACGTGCCAAGTCAACAGTTGGAAAACTGAAAAAAAAAAAAAAAAAAAAAAAAAAAAAAAAAAAAAAAAAAAAAAAAAAAAAAAAAAAAAAAAAAAAAAAAAAAAAAAAAAAAAAAAAAAAAAAAAAAAAAAAAAAAAAAAAAAAAAAAAAAAAAAAAAAAAAAAAAAAAAAAAAAAAAAAAAAAAAAAAAAAAAAAAAAAAAAAAAAACAACTGTGTATTTCCTGCCACATAAGCATTAATAATTAAAAAAAACATTTCATCTCTTCTTCAAATTGGTCCCTGAGTTCAATTTTTATCTCATTATTTTAAATTCCCCCTCTTTTCATCATCATCATTCATTTTAGTCCAAAATCCTCAAAAAAAAATTGTAAAGTGTCCCAAAACTCTTCCAAACATTACAATTTAGTCCTTAAAAGTATTAAAAACCATAAAACCTAAACCATAAACCCCAAACCCTAAAATCCTAAACCCTAAAACCTAAACTCCAAAATCCTAAACCCTAAAAGTGTCCCAAAACTCTACCAAACATTTCAATTTAGTCCTTACAAGTATTAAAAACTCTAAAACCTAAACCCCAAACTCTATACCCTAAAAGCCTAAACCCTAAAACCTAAACCCTAAAATCATAAAATCCTAAAATTGTAAAGTGTCCCAAAACCCTTCCAAACATTCTAATTTAGTCCTTAAAAATATTAAAAACCCTAAAACCCTAAACCCTAACCCCTAAAATCCTAAAACCCTAAACTCTAAAATCCTAAACCCTAAAATCTGAAACCCTAAACCCTAAAACCTAAACCCCCTAAAAAAACTACTCTCTTGCAATTTGGTCCCTAAATCCTACTTTCCTCTTCAGCTTGCCTCAAATTTCATAAATCAGAATTATAAAATTAACATTTTGGTCCCTAAATCTTCATCATTCATCATCTTCGTCTTTGATTCATCATCATCATTCATCATCTTCGATCTTCATCTTCCTCTTTTCATCAGCATCATCATACCCACAGATTCACAAATCACCTTCTTCTTCCTCACAAATTCACAACACAGATTCACAACACAGAACACAACGATTTTAGATTTACAATGTCAGAGTGTCGAATCATATGAGATTCATGTTTTTTTTCTTTGATTCTTCGTTTCTTTTGAGTTTTGAGAGTGAAAGATGTTATCGAAGATGAAGATCTGGATTCGGTGTGATTTCATTTCATATGAGATTGGTGTTTTTTTCTTTTGATTCTTCGTTTCTTTGATTCTTCATTCATAACACAAAACACAACACAAATCTGGACGAAAACCCACAGCAAACGAATCGAATATGGAGGGAGAAAACGAATCAATTTCAAGAAACGACAACCCACAACAAACGAATCGATTTCAAGAAGAGGATGACAGAGGGAGAAAACGGAGGAGGAAGAGAGAGAGTGTGAGGCTTCGTTGTGATCGAATCGAATATGGAGGCTTCGTTGTAGTCATTTTCGCACAGTGTAGTCATTTTGTGATCAATCTTCGTTGTAGTCATTTGAATATGGGAGATGCGAGGCGAGGCTGAATCCACCATGGGAGAGGTTTTTTGAAGAAACAGGAAGATGATGATGCCTGGGGATTAGGGATTCATGAAATTGTTTTTAGGGATTTATGTTAAATGGAAAAATAAGATGAAGATTGAAAAAAAATTAAGTTTTAGGGGGGTTTAAGGTTTTAGGGATTTAGGGTTTAGGGTTTAGGATTTTAGGGTTTAGGGTTTAGGATTTAGAGTTTGGGGTATAGGTTTTAGGGTTTTTAATACTTTTAAGGACTAAATTGAAATGTTTGGAAGAGTTTTGAGACACTTTATAATTTTATTTTGAGGATTTTGGACTAAAATGAATGAAGATTATGAAAAGAGGGGGAATTGAAAATAATGAGATAAAAATTGAACTCAGGGACCAAATTGAAGAAGAGATGAAATGTTTTTAACGGCGACGTCAGCTGGTTGGTTAACAGATATTTAACAGAAGGACCAATTTGACTAACGTTAGTAAAATTCGGGGACCTATTTGTCAATTTCCTTAATTCAGGGACCAATCTGTCAGCGAGGCAATAATCCAGGGACCAATTTGATAGTTTACTAATATAAAAACAAAAGGGTAAATTACAGAAAAGGGCCCTGTGGTTTGGCCCTGTTTCAGATAGGGTACATGTGGTTTGAAAAGTTTCAAATTGGGGCCTGAGGTTAACTCCGTTTGCAAAAAGGGTCCCGAGGTATATTTCCATCCAAAATTTAACGGAAATTTTAGTTAAAATACTATTTTAAGACCCTAACTATTAATTTTTTTGCGTTTGANTCATTCCCATATTTATTATTTAATTTTAAATATAATACATGTAAATATTATAAAAATAAAGAAACATCCTAACATTCATTATTTTAGATTCATTCACATTCAGTCATAAAATTATAAGAAGAGTAATTTTCTTTCTACAAAAAAAATGAAGTTTTAATTTAAAATTTAAATTTTATGATTTTATTTTATATTTTTAGCATTCTTTTTTCTCTTATTAATTTCATAAAACAATTTTTTTATGTATTTATATAGGTTAATTTGTGGAAGTCATTGTTATATATATCTTAATTAAATTATTTCAATTTTTATATACATATTTGCGTGCCCGTAATGGGCACACAAAGCCCTTTAGTACATATATATACTTCCCACACCCTGCAAGCCTTTTTTTTATATGTTGATTGTCCTCGAATATTTGAGCCGTTTTGGCAAACTCAAATCGGTACGCGATTTTAGTTTGAGAATTTGTTGATTTGGGTGTTTGAGCTTGTGTTTGGAGATGTGAGTTAGTATAATTTCAAGGACTAAAATTATTTTTTAATTAAATTAATTTAAATTATATATATAATATAATATGAGGGAGAGAGAGAGGTGTGAGTAAGAAAAAAAAAATAATAAGAAAAGATTAATGGAAAGAGAAAGTTGTAAGGGTAATAAATAAAAATATTTTAATATGCAATTTACAAATATGCCCTTTGAGTATTTTATTATTTTATAGTAAAAAATAGATAATTATAGGTAATTGAGTAGGGATATGTTAGTAATTTTAGAAGATAAAGGAGAGATAAATGAGGAAAGTAAAGGAGTGAGAGATAACTATGAAACAAATAAGATTTTTAACTGTAGTTCTAGTATTAAAAGAGTACTGAGAAATAAAGGAGGATAGAGAAAAAAAAAAGGAACGTCAAAACGCATCCTGAGACTCTCTCCCTATGTTTATTTTTCGAATTTAATATAAACATTTTATAACAAAAGAGAGATGATTTGAAAAAGTAAGAGAAAAGAATAAGATAGATATTAAAGCACATTATCTATATTCTATACCGTTGTCCAAAATTTAATACTTACCATATTTATAGTGTCTCACAATCTTTTCTAGTATCTACCGCCTTAACTATAAGCAAATTAAATCCTATGTGACTCAGCACTCATCACTTTATCCAAAAAGAAATTTGACAAAAAAAAAAATTCAATAAGAAAGATTTTTTTTTTTAAAAAAAATTTATTTTCATTAAAAAAATATAATATATAAGTCAAATTTTTAAATTAGTCTCAGGAATAGATTTTAAATTGCTCCTAAATATTTCACTCATAAGTAAAATTAATTATATATCTTTTATTTAAAATCTGAATGCGATGTGTTTGAAATGAAAATGAATCAGCTCAATTATGTTTGTTAAAGTTTTGCGGAAGTATCAATTATTAACCGTTAGATGTGTTGACTAACAATTTATTTGTTGACTTTCAAATTAAATCAATGGCCTGGATGAAATAATGCAGCCACGGTACTGTAGCTGAGTCACTCCCGTTTGAAATCATATATTACCTTTTAAAGAATTCTTTCATTGTCTAATTAAAGACCACTAACAAACAAAATTAAATCGCATATTAAAAATAAATTTTTGGCACTAATTTGACAAATTATTAAAATAATAAAATAAATATAAAACAAATAAAATATTTAATAGGAATTTAAAATCTATCCCACATACCAAAAGGAACAAAAATTTATCCCAATTCCCATGTGATTTAGGTAGGACTAATTTAAGATTTTAACCAATTATTATTATATTACGTATAATCCAAGTAAAAATAGAAACCAGATCCCACAAAACAAAAATATCACCATCAATAATATCCATATCTTTACAGAGAGTATACACATTTCAAAAAGCTTAGTTACCTTCTCACGTTTCTCTTCATCATCATCTTCTTCTTCCCCCTTCGCGCTCTACAAATGGCGTTTTCCTAATAATCAATCACACACTTTCGATTTCTCTCTCACACATGGATCAGCAGAATCACTCTCTCTCCGATTCCTCCGCCGCCGCCGCCGCCGACGGCGACGAACTTCGCCGGCTCCGGTATCTCTCGGGCTTCGGCAATCACTTCTCCTCCGAAGCCCTCGCCGGAGGTCTCCCGGCGGACCAGAACAGCCCTCTGATCTGCCCTTACGGCCTCTACGCCGAACAAATCTCCGGCACTTCCTTCACCTCGCCTCGCAAACTCAATCTTCGAAGGTAATTTTGATTTTGATTCGATTTCATCAACTTCGATCGTTCCGTATTCGAGAATTTTCTGACGATTCTTTTTCATCAACCCGTATGTTTGCGTTGGTTTGGTTTGGTTTGGGCTGACGGGTTGATTTGGTTTGAAAATTCCTAGCACGCAGTGGTTTGGGTTGGGATGCGGGTTTCAGAATTCTGAGCCCGCTCAACCCAACCCAATCCGCCAACCCGCCACTTATGTATTTTTTATTTTTTTATTTTAATATATACATAAATAAATAATAATTAGCATAATACAAATGAATCTTGAGTTATCATTCCCTTTTAGCTTTAACACTACATGGAGTGATTTCACCTTCAATTAATCTTTTTTTTTCAATCATTCAATTAGTCGATTTAATTTCTTTAATTTTTATCAATTTCACTTTTTTTTTCAAGAAGTCTAGAATTAGAATTTATAATTTTACTTNTTTTTTCGAGAAGTGTAGAATTAGAATTTATAATTTTACTTGCTAAATACTACCGGGGCCGTGAGTTTTTCTATTTTTCTCTATTGCTAACTTCACTTTATTGACTTATACTAATAAGAAATCTTTTTTCTCAAAATTCAATAAAAAAAAATTGAAAGATTAAAAAAATTGTAGAGTCAAGTAATTTGTTTTATTTAAAAAAATGTTTGCAAATTGGAATGGGCTAGCCCGCCAACTCGCCCAACCCAACCCGCCATTGTTTGGTTTGGTTTGGTTTGGGCTGAAATATTTTTTTTNATAGAGTCAAGTATTTTTTTTTTTTAAAAAATGTTTGCAAATTGGAATGGGCTAGCCCGCCAACCCGCCATTGTTTGGTTTGGTTTGGTTTGGGCTAAAATATTTTTTTTCCAAAACCCAACCCAAACTAACCCGCCCTAAACCCAACCCAACCCAGCCTGCGAACACCCCTAGGTCGCATCTCTTTCTTTATTGTTCTTTTGCTTCTTTATTTTTGGGTCAGTTTTCAATTTAGTCTCATATCTTTAAGTCAATTATAAAATTGGTCTTATATTTTTGGGTTAGGTGCAGAAAGTGGTCGTTATTGATCATTTTAAAAATATATGAGACCAATTCTGTATATTGAACCAAAAAATTATATGATACCAAATTAGTATATTTTGTAAAAGTATGAGACAAAAAATGCAATTAAAAAAATAAGATCTTGAACAAAAAATACTAAATCAAATTTATACTTTAACCTTTTACAACCTGATCCAATGATTATAAGACTAAAAATGATATCCCAACAAATTGGCACCTTTTGTAAAAATATAGAAAAAAAAAGAAAAAAAAAAGATATAGGACCAAATTGAGAATTAAGCAAAAGATATCGGACTAAATTTACACCCTAACCTTTCTTTTATTTTTGGATAGCTGGCTGTATCGGGTGAAACCTTCGGTGACCCACGAACCGTTTAAGCCTCGGATCCCATTGAACGAGAAGCTGGTTAGTGAGTTCGATAAGTCAAATAGTTGGGCCAACCCGACCCAACTCCGATGGAAACCCGTGGATATACCCAATTCTCCCACGGATTTCGTAGATGGCTTGTACACTGTGTGTGGTGCTGGAAGCTCATCCCTACGCCATGGATATGCCATTCATATGTAAGTTTTTCGCAGCTTATTTGATTAGTTTTGTTTCAAATTTTAGTCTTTCCAATTTGGTCATTAGTGAGTTAAGACAGATTAGTTTTTGAAAGAATAGAACGTATACTTTTTATTGGTTCAAGGTTCATTTTGGTCCTAAATGTATGTCCTAATGTTCATTTTGGTCCATTATATTTCAAAATGTTTAAATTGGTCCTAAATGTTGGCAAAATGTTTCATTTTGGTCCAAATTGTTGAATTTGGCTCATTTCAAGTTCAAACGTGACAAGTTTAGAGCTACGTATTGTTCTCAAAGAGTACTTTCTTTATCTAGTTGGGGTCGGCTACAAACGAGGTCAAATCGATCTTAAAAGTAGATTGCTCGTTTCATGGTCAAACAAGCAAAGTTAATCATATCTCTCTCGTTTCAAATTCGAATGCGACGAATTCAGAGCTGAGTTCCTCTTAACAAGTCCTTTGAACTTGAAATGAGAAACAAGAGAAATATGACCAAATTCAATAATGTGGGACCAAAATGAAACATTTTACCAACATTTAGGACCAAAATGAAACATTTTGTCATCATTTAGGACCAATTTGAACATTTTGAAACATAATGGACCAAAATGAACATTAGGGCATACATTTAGAACCAAAATGACCCTTTGGCCCTTTTTATTTATAGTATACTATTTTAGTTTAGGTAAAGGACTAATAAGTATATTATTTTCATATTTGTAAGGACTTGACTGTGTATTTTAATGTTTTAAGGACCAAATTGTCAACTAGGGATTTACTCTTTTGTTTTTAGTAAATTAACAATTTGGTTCTTGAAAGAACATTGAGTAGACAACTCAGTTCCTGAAAGATTAAAATATATATTTAATCCTTAAAATATCAAAACAATAACTTTTTAGTCTCTTGAAGATTAAAACAGTATACTATTTATTTAGTCATAAAAAGGACTTATTAGTATACCGTTTTGATCTTTCAAGGACTAAATTGTATATTTCAATCTTTCAGGATAGAGTTGTTAGCTCGGAGATCTTTCAGGGACCAAATTATTAGTTTACTCATTTTTTTTCCCTCCGATCTCTGGAGTTTATCCCGACTCTAGCTACCTACATATTTTATGCATCTAGTTATGATGAGAGTAATATTACATTCACCAAGTTTTGACTCCAGGGTTATCAAATTGCTTAATGGACCAACCCCGCATTAATAGTTGTTTTTTTTTTCTGCTTTAATGCACACAAAGACATTAATAAATCAACGAGTTTTATGACATCGAATTTGTGGGTCTAGTTATTGACTTATGGGATGTCCATGTGTCTATGTTAGTCTTTCAATCCAAGTTAGCGAGCTGACTAGTCTCATTATTAGTATGAAATTTAATATTTAACGTACAAATTATATATTTTTTTGCTGAAGTTGACAGTACCCACGTCTCTAACTTACTGCCCCTTTCTTCAAATTTTCACTCCTTGGAAATGTGTAGGAAAAGAAGTTTTATTTTTGTGTAAGATTCAAGGCATAATTAATGTTGATTTTTCAATTTTTTTTTTCTTTCAATTCATTGCAATTTGCAACTAATTAAGGATTGCTTCGGTTACAACTAATTTCAGTAGATTGATTGGAACTCGGAAGGATTCCCAATTGATTAGACTCGTTTGGTCTAAGGACTTATGGAGCCAGTTTTTTTAAACAAAAATTAACTATTTGATACGAATTTTTCTGTTGGATATATACTGTAGAAATTCTTTTTCTTCATGTACTGTTTGCCGTCATTTTATTTGATGAACCTGGTTTTGGCCGTAGGGCATTACCTGGTTCGATGAGGCAACTTTGGGTTAGAAGTCACCTGCAAGTCAATGAAAACACAGGGGTGGCCCTGCGATTCACCTCCGATGCTTAAGTCAGTAGAGTGTTTGAGAGAGATAATAATAAGTGCTGGATAGCAATAATGCGTACCTTTTTCCAGTAGAGGAGTTGTCCTTTTATACTGGTGAAATGAGACCTCTTTGACCTAGATTTGGTCGATTGTGATCCTAACTGATTTGGCCAAATCAGTTGTGATCTTGGTGGAGATCCTAACTGTCCGTTATTCTCGCAGATCTGTTGGTTAAGATATGGGAGTAAGTTGTTATTTCCCGTGAACGCCTTGTTGTTGGCGTCCTCGACCAACGTAGGGCGTTTGGTGCCTTAATCATGCTAGGACTCCTTCCGTGGACGCCTGATTGTTGGCGTTATCGATTATCACAAGGGCCTTGTTGCCTTACTTGTGTAGGGCTCTTTTGGCGTTCTCACCCAAGGGATTCCTTAGATGGGCTTGGGGGCGCCCATGGCCTAGGCCTGCTAAGCCTCAAGTCTTTAGGCCTATTATCACTAGTCCCAACGAAAAGAGTAGAGCTCTGTCCCCACCAGTGGAGTCCTTACCAAGGGCGTTGGTACCACATGTTGAGTATCCTGCCCGTGAGGCGTTTTTGGCTGTAGGCGCTACCTTTAATGGCGTTGATTGACAGTAACGCCTATTGGCTTTGTCCTTTCACATCCCTTGCTGTCGTTTCAAGTTTTCGTGTCAGGTTCTCAGTGCCCACGTGTCATTACGCGATTCGCTTTTCCTTTTGCCATGATGGCGAGTCGTGGCCCGAGGGGGGTGCATTTAATGCGGCGCTTCGATTTTCGTGAAAAGTTCAAAAAATCCGCCATTTCTCTTCCCTCTTTCCCCCCACTTCGTCATTTTTCTTTTCTCGATTCTCTTTCTTCTCCAAGTTCTCCAAGTTGCTCTGCATTTTCGAGTCCTCGGAATCTACTCCTTGTCTTCATCCTCCCGTCGTGCTGCTACTTTTCTCCGTCGGGTGTGTCCGATAGTTACCTAGTAAGTGTTTCGTCAGTTTTCCTTTCGTCATTTGTATTTCTCTATTTTGAGTTTCTGGGTTTGCCCCATTGCTTGTTCT
>QANZ01031250.1:12637-58550 GCA_003254925.1 Chamaecrista fasciculata | reverse complement strand
ATTTAACAAATAAAATGATTGGCCCTAGGGCACAATCTCCAACACGAATAACATGCACAGAAGGACCTATTTGACAAATATTAGAAAAATTCGGGAACCTATTTGACTCGTTAGAAAAATTAGGGGACCTAATTGTCAATTTCCTAAATTCGGGGACCAATCTATCAGCGAGCCAATAATCCAGGGACCAATTTAGTAGTTTACTCGTCGAAAAACTAAAAAAAATGCCAACTGTGCAAGATTTGCCACATAATCATTATTAATTAAAAACAAAACAAATTCGTGTCTTCTTCAAATTGGTCCCTGAGTTCAATTTTTATCCCATTATTTTCAATTCTTCCTCTTTTTCATCATCTTCATTCATTTTAGTCCCAAATCGTCTAAATAAAATTGTAAAGTGTCCCAAAACTCTTCCAAACATTCCAGTTTAGTCCTTAAAAGTATTAAAAACCCTAAAACCTAAACCATAAACCCTAAACCCTAAAATTTTAAACCCTAAAAAAATCTAATTTGAGTAATTAGGTCCCTCACCCATTCTTATCCCATTATTTTCAATTCCCCCTCTTTTCATCATCTCCATTCATTTTAGTCTCAAATCCTCAAAATAAAATTATAAAGTGTCCCAAAACACTTTCATACATTCCAATTTAGTCCTTAAAAATATTAAAAAATTTTAAACCGTAAACCCCTAAAACTTAAATTTTTTTAATCGTAATCTTCATCTTCCCAATTTAACATAAATCCCTAATCTTATTTCAATCTCTAAACCCCCTAATTTTTTCTTAATCATCTTCTTCATCTTCATCTTCATATTCATCATCTTCATCAATTCATTTCATCTTCACCCGTAAACCCTAAAAACATTTAGGGACTAAACCGATTCCTCCCCCCTCTTCTTCATCTCCAACCCTCAACTTCATCAAAGATTCGCATCTTCATCTTCATCCTCCTCGAATGCGAATCTTCGATAGATTAAGTTTGAGGGTGAAGTTGAGGGTTGGAGATGAAGAAGAGGGGGGAGGAATCGGTTTAGTCCCTAAATTTTTTTAGGGTTTAGGGGTGAAGATGAAATGAATTGATGAAGATGATGAATATGAAGATGAAGAAGATGATTAAGAAAAAATTAGGGGGTTTAGAGATTGAAATAAAATTAGGGATTTATGTTAAATTGGGAAGATGAAGATTACGATTAAAAAAATTTAAGTTTTAGGGGTTTAGGGTTTAAAAATTTTTAATATTTTTAAGGACTAAATTGGAATGTATTAAAGTGTTTTGGGACACTTTACAATTTTATTTTGAGGATTTGGGACTAAAATGAATGGAGATGATGAAAAGAGGGGGAATTGAAAATAATGGGATAAGAATGGGTGAGGGACCTAATTACTCAAATTAGATTTTTTTAGGGTTTAGGGTTTAAAATTTTAGGGTTTAGGGTTTAGGGTTTATAGTTTTAGGGTTTATGGTTTAGGTTTTAGGGTTTTTAATACTTTTAAGGACTAAACTGGAATGTTTGGAAGAGTTTTGGGACACTTTACAATTTTATTTTGAGGATTTGGGACTAAAATGAATGAAGATGATGAAAAAGAGGGGGAATTGAAAATAATGGGATAAAAGTTGAACTTAGGGACTAATTTGAAGAAGACACGAATTTGTTTTTTTTTAATTAATAATGATTATGTGGCAAATCTTGCACAGTTTTTTAATGAATAATGATTAATGGCCACGTCATCGTTTTTGGAGATGGCAGTTTGACAAAAGGACTAAATTGACTAATGTTTGTAAAATTCGGGGACTTATTTGCTTAGTTCGTTGTAGCGATGAAGTATCACATCTCATTTTTAAGGAGTGTCATTTTGTCAGACACGTGTCAGTGTCTGATTTTTATCAAATATTTAGCCGACATATATATATATATATATTTATAGATATTTAATTATTTATATATATGGTGTGTCATTTCATATAACTTTAAAAACGAGTAAACTAGCAAATAGGTCCTTGGTTTATGACGCGTTTACAGGTTGGTCCATGGATTAATGAAGTAGACGAATAAGTCCTCAAATTTGTCGAACGTTAGACAAATAGGTCCTTCCATCAACCTGACATTCCAAAAAATGTGACGTGGCACGTTAACTGCCACGTCAGCACAGGTTTAACTAAAAAAAAATGCCAACCGAGTAAATTGCGCCACATCAGCATTATTATTAAAAAAGAAAGAAAATTCGTGTGTTGACAAATTGGTCCCTGACTTTAATTTTTATCCCATTATTTTCAATTCCCCCTTTTTTTCATCATCTTCATTCATTTTAGTCCCAAATACTCAATAAAATTTTAAAGTGTCCCAAAACTCTTCTAAACATTCCAATTTAGTCCTTAAACCAAAAATCTTTCAGGGACTAAATTGAAACACAAGGACAAAATTGAAATAAAAAAATTTTTAAAACCCTAAACTCTAAAACCCTAAAACCCCAAATCTTAAACCCCAAACTCTAAAACCTCCAACCCCAAACCTTAAAATCCAAAACCCTAAAATCTAAATCCTAAAACCTAAATTGATTTCACACCCTAATTAAACCCAGATACATTATTCTTTTAAAACCCAGCATCTTCATCTCCATCTCCATCTTCATCTTCATCTCTTCATCTTCTACTGCCATCGTCATCTCTTCATCTTAATCTCCATCACCACCACCACCACATGCCGCCATCATCATCTCTTCTTCTCCATCTCCATCACCACCACCACAAGCCGCCATCGTCATCTCCATCTTCCACGGCGTTTCAAGTTCTCGGTGTTTTCTGAATCAATTTCGTTTCAAATCGTCGTTTCAAGTCTCAAACACATAATAATACCCAAATCAAACCAATTGATTCAACCATTTTCTAGTCAATAAAATAATTCTGAATCAATTTCTAATTTGGGAGTGTTTGAGAAAGTACTGTATCTGGGTTAGGGATTCCGTTTAGGGATTCTGCAAAAAATTAAACTCTTCTGAACAAGTTCATTTTCTAGTCAAAAAATTAATTCTGAATCAATTTTGTTTTGAGATTCATGGAAGGGATTCCGTTTTGAGATCCGCCGTTTTGAGATTCTATTCAGATTTTGCAGAAGGTGTCGTCGTTTCTGAACTTGTTGGTGTCGTGAGGTTTCTGAGGTGGAGATGGCATAGAAGATGAATATGAAGATGGTTAATTATGAGAGGGTTAGGAGAGGGTTGAGAAGATGAAGATGAAGATGAAAATTGAATTTTTTTTTTGAGAAGATGAACACTTGGAAGGTTGAATGGAAGATGAAGATTAATATTAAAACAAAATAATAGTTTTAGGGTTTTTAATTTTTTTAAGGACTAAATAGGAATCTTTGGAAGAGTTTTGGGACACTTTAAAATTTTATTTTGAGGATTTGGGACTAAAATGAATGAAGATGATGAAAAGAGGGGGAATTGAGAATAATGGGATAAGAATGGGTGAGGGACCTAATTGCTCAAATTAGATTTTTTTAGGGTTTAGGGTTCAGGGTTTTAGGGTTTATAGTTTAGGGTTTAGAGTTTAGGTTTTAGGGTTTTTAATACTTTTAAGGACTAAATTAGAATGTTTGGAAGAGTTTTGGGACACATTAAAATTATATTTTGAGGATTTGAGACTAAAATGAATGAAGATGATGAAAAAGAGGGGGAATTAAGAATAATGGGATAAGAATGGGTGAGGGACCTAATTGCTCAAATTAATTTTTTTAGGGTTTAGGGTTTAGGATTTTAGGGTTTAGGGTTTATAGTTTTAGGGTTTAGAGTTTAGGTTTTAGGGTTTTTAATACTTTTAAGGACTAAATTGGAATGTTTTGAAAAGTTTTGGCACACTTTAAAATTTTATTTTGAGGATTTGGGATTAAAATTAATGAAGATGATGAAAAATTGGGGATTGAAAATAATGGGATAAAAATTGAAGCCAGGGACCAATTTGTCAACACACGAATTTTCTCTTTTTTTAGTAATAATACTGATGTGGCGCAATTTACCCAGTTGGCAGGTTTTTTTTTCAGTTAAACTCGTGCTGACGTGGCAGTTAACGTGCCACATCACGTTTTTTGGAACGTGAGGTTGACGGAGGGACCTATTTGTCTAACTTTCGACAAATTTGGGACTTATTCGTCTATTTCATTAATCCAGGGACCAAACCATAACCATCTCATATTTTCAGGGACCGATTTGCTAGTTTATTCCTTTAAAAATTGAACCTATCAATGTATTCGTATATATGTTATGTGTTCATTCTTAATAGTTTTGTAGCAAAATTTAGAAATTAGAAGAGAGAGGGAGAGAATGATTATATTCTAATCATTTCTTTTTGGCAAAACACCTTTTCGTGCCCCTAACGATTGCAGTGATTTTCAGTTATGCCTCTAACGTTTCATTTTGTTCAGGCATGCCCTCAATGTGAAACTAACGTTTCAATTATGCCCCCAATTTTCACTCAATGCCCATGTGGCAATTTTTTTTTACTTATGTGTCATTTTTTTGGTCTGACTTGAATACGTGGCATGATGACTGGACATTCCTATTTTTTTTCACCGTGGCATGATGACTGGATTTACATTTTTGAACATAAAAATTGAGTAAAGTAGCAAATCAGTCCCTGGATTTACATTTTTCATCATCTTCATTCATTTTAGTCCCAAATCCTCAAAATAAAATTGTAAAGTGTCTCAAAACTCTTCCAAACATTTAGATTTAGTCCTTAAAAGTATTAAAAACCCTAAAACCTAAACTTTAAACCTCAAAACTATAAACTCTAATTAAACCCTAAACTCTAAAATTCTAAACCCTAAAACCCTAAACCCTAAAAAATCTAATTTTAGCAATTAGGTCCCTCACCCATTCTTATCCCATTATTCTCAATTCGCCCTCTTTTCATCATCTTCATTCATTTTAGTCCCAAATCCTCAAAATAAAATTGTAAAGTGTCCCAAAACTCTTCCAAACATTTTAATTTAGTCCTTTAAAATATTAAAAACCCAAAACCCAAAATCCCAAAACTCCAAACCCCAAACTTCAAACCCCAAATTCCTAAACTCTAAAATTTATTTTTTTCTTTAATCTTCATCTTCATCTTCTCTTCTCATACAATTTTTTTTTGTTTCTAATCTTCATATTTTCAGATTAAAATTTTTGTTTCTAATTTTCATCTTCATCTTCATCATTATCATCATCATCTTCCTCTTCATCTTCCCATTTTCAGATGCTTCCAACATCATCATCATCTTCATTGCATTTTCAAACGAGAAATAAACCCAGTAATTTTACAATCTAAGCATCACGAAGGGCATACCGATCTGAAAAGGGTGTGGTGGAAGCAGNGTTAGGGGCGCGAAAGGGTGTTTTGTCTTTCTTTTTTAAAAAAGGAAGAGTTTTAAACAATTTTATCTCCTAGTACAGTACAGAGAGACAGAATGATTCTAATCATTTCTTTTTTAAAAAAGGAAAAGTTTTAAACAATTTTATCTCCTAGTTTTCTTTATAATCTCATAGTCATTGACATTTTCTGTCGTGTAAGCTCTTTATTTGGTACTATATACGTACACGAATAAATCTTTTTCTAACATAAGGATTTTCTTGAAATTATTGATGCTATTAGGCTTACATATATAATGCTAGTTGCATTTCAGGCAAAAAAAATATATATAAATGCTAGTTGCATCAATTACTTTTGATTAATTTGGTAATAATAAAAAGATGCACAATTAGGTTGTTTAACATTTCAATTTATAATTTTGCCTAAGATAATCTTAAAAAAGATATGTGTATGTATATATATATAGAGTAAACTAATAATTCAGTCCTTGACAGATTACCGAACTGACAATTTGGTCCATGAAAGATTAAAATACACATTTAGTACTTGAAAAATCAAAATAGTATATTTTTCAGTCCCTAAAATATTAAAATAGTATACTGTTATATATTTCAAGAACTAAATGTGTATTTCAATCTTTTATCACTGAAAGACTAATTAGTCTTTTTTTTATGGACTAATTAGTGTATCGTTTTGATCTTTTAGATACTAAATTATATATTTCAATCTTTCATGGATCAAATTGTTAATTTACTCATATATATATATATATATACCACTCATGAGGTTACAATTGGATATGACAAGGTTCACAAAAAGGAAAGAAAAATAAAAGGGAAATATTGATGAATAACGCTTCTTTAATTACCCACCAACAGGGAAAATAATCAAATATGAAGTTTAATTAGTATTGATTATGGGCTCAAAACACCCTCTAACAAGAAAGCCAATTAACATTATATATAAATCAATTTTCGTACGTTTGCTACCTAAATAGTAATGTCACAACATGCTTTCTATATCTATGATTAATAAACTTATTGATCTAGTGATCTATCCAATCACAAGAGACAAATACAATTATGTAGTTGGATAATATGATTAAACTTGAGTTGAATTTATTTACTTTGAATTTTTCAATATGAATTAACTCAACTCGCAAATAATTGGGTTGAGTTTGATCAATTTCACAAGTTTGTGAATTGGTTTATTTTCTTTAAAAACAAATTCAAACTAAATTATGTGTCGCTTTGATTCTTGTTTCTGAAAACAATTTTTTGTCTTAAAAAAAACTTGTTTGATATAGTTGTTTTCTTAAATCAGTTTTAAAAATAATGAAAAAAATTTCTATTCTAACAAAAAAAAAAATAGATTTTACCTATGAAGCATGAACACTTCAATTTGAGGACGTGACGCCGTGTTAGACATGTGTTCGTGTCCGACACCTGTACGACACCTATACGACACATATTCATAAGTTTCAAAATACAAAATCAATTTTTTGTGACTTGAACATAACAAACAATATGAAATAATGACACATATGACATATATTATAAATAGTTTGATAATTTTTAAGTTTTTCATCAAATTTTATGATTTTTAATTATTTATGTATATAAATATATGTCGTATCGTGTCATGTAACTTTAAAAATTTAACTTGTCGGTATGTCCGTATTCGTGTCGTGTCCCGTGTCAGTGTTCATACTTTATAGGATTTTATCTATTTTCAACTAAGGCAAGACTTACATATAATTTCTTATATCTTTGTTATATCTTTGCATGACCAATCATGATAGAGAAAGAGTATTAAAGACACACTTTTACATAATCAATCATTGAAGAGAGAAAATGCAATTGAAAGTTGTGATTGGAGGAACCTCGTAGCAAGCATATAACGAGCTCCTTATAAGTTTTGAAAAAAGCTTAGGTAAAGTTTCTTATATAAATGCTATAAGGTTCATCTAATTAGAAGCTTGATTTACATTCGTTTTCTTCTATGGTTGATCATTAATAAATGAGACATGAGTGTTTAATATTCTCTCTATCATAATTGGTCATACATCAAACTTTTGTCACGTGTCAAATGCTTATTAGAAAATCTTATAGCAAATATATAAGGACTTTACCTAAATATTTCTTGTAAGTTTTTCCTTTTTGAAAAAGGCTGAGAATACTTACCAAGAATTTTTTTCACTATTGTCAATATGATGAATTGACCAAATGTTGCAATGCTTCTCAAGTAACGCCCGGCATGCATCAAATCTTTGTACACTCTCCACAAAATTCGTGAACAATTTTTAAAACTAATTCATCAAATGGATCTTTTGGAATTTGGTTTTCAAAAACTTATACTGAAAAACAAGTTTAAAAACTGTTTTTACAAAAGAGATTCATATAGTCCCTATATTTTAAAGGGTAAATTCCACTTTAGTACTCTGTTCTATGGACCAATTCTACTTTGGTAACCTGTTCTTTCAAAAGTGACACTTTGGTACCTTGGTTTTTCAAAAATATCATTTTGGTACCCTGTTCTTTCAAAAGTGACATTTTGGTACTCTGTTCTTTGGACCAAGTGACACTTTGGTACCCTGTTCTTTCACTATTTGTTACCCTATTCTATCTTTTTTAAGGTACCAAAGTGTCACTTGATTTAAAGAACAGAGTACCAAAATGTCACTTCTGAAAGAATAAGGTACCAAAATGACATTTTTGAAAGAACAGGGTACCAAAGTGTCACTTTTGAAAGAACAGGGTACCAAAGTGGAATTCACCCTATTTTAAAATATCTATACAATCTAAATTAATTAATAATATAGAAATATATATGCACAAATATACAAGTATCATAAATCATAATATAAATATATAATATAAGTATAATAAATCATATATATATATATTAACAACATCTAATAAGTAATAAAGAAAGTAAATTACAGTAGAGATATTTGTGATTTAGACCGATCTCATTTTAAGATAAAAGAGAAACCAAAAACAAACGATGCAAAAGAAATTGACGATTAAGATGTAGTAGAAATTGATGACTAAGATTAAGTCACGTCAGTAACACGTGAGCCACACTTACGTGACATTTTCTGTTAAACTTGACGAAACAAAACTATATGTACTCTATTTGCTAACCGTGCAAACTTCAGGTACCCAAAATGACACTTTTTGAACCACACAACATCAAAATAAGATCAGATTTAAACCAAAAATATGTTTATTATAATTTACTCTAATAAATAAACCATATTTTTATATATAAGCACATTCGTGGATTGGGTTGTATTAAAAAAATAAAAAAAAAATAACAAAACTCATAACTCAACTCAAACAAACACGCTTTAAAAAAAAAAAGAAAAATTTAAAACTAAACCCTATCATTTCCTATATAAACACCCACAAGTGATCTACTTTAAACCATTCAAAGTATTTAAGTATAAGCTCAAAGAAATGGCCTCACCATCTTTCTTTTCCTTCCTCTGCATTCTGATATCTCTGCTTTTCATGATTCTCAACCCTTGTCATTCTTCCTCTATTCAAATCAATAGCCATCACCATTACCACCATGATCTTGGTGAGAAGGTGAATGTGAGTTTGTTCTATGAATCTCTATGCCCAGGTTGTCAGGACTTCATTGTAAATGATCTTGTCAAAATTTTCAATTCAGATCTTCAATCCATTGTCAATCTCCAATTAGTCCCTTTTGGCAATGCCAAAATTCAACCCAACAAAACCGTAATTTGTCAGGTCTCATTCATTTTAGTCCCTTATAATTCAAAAATTCCCAATTCTAATTTTGTAGTGAAGTTATTTATTTTGTTTTGAATTTTTGTAGCATGGTCCTGATGAGTGTTACTTCAACACCATAGAAGCATGTGCTCTTGATGTTTGGCCATTGGTAAGTCTTTTTTTTTTTTTTCTTTTCTTCTGGGTTTTTCCAATCTGTTATTTTGAAATTTATGTTTAATAATGGGTTTCAATTTGTTTGATTTCTTAACCCTTTTCTTTTTTAATGCAGAAAGTGTCTTTCCCTTTCATCCTCTGTGTTGAGACTAATTTACCAGAAACGAAAATGCCAAATGAAACAGTGTGGGAATCTTGTTGTAAGGATCTCAAATTGAACCCCAATTCCATTCACCAATGTTCTAATGGTGGAAAAGGGAAAGAGGTCAGTTTTACATACTTATTAAATGCAAAAATAATAATAAGAATCAAAATTAAAATAATTACATCAGATATCATATTAGTTCACTGACCATTCAGAAATCTCATGAACTCCATGAAAATGCAGCTGATTCTGCAGTATGGTGAGGAAACCGGAAGATTGGAACCTCCACATGAATTTGTGCCATGGATGACTGTTAATAATGAAGCAATCAGAACAGTTAGTATTTATTTCCCTTTGAAATGAATTAATTTTTTGGTCCCTACACTTTATTCAATATTTTAATGTAGTCCCTACAACTTTATTTTTTTTAAATCAATGGCTGTACTTTAATATTAATACTTAATTATGTAATAATATATATTTTTAAAACTCATATAAGAGAACTAAATAAAAAATTAATTCATTAAATATTATCAAAGCTTAAAAACATTGATATTAGACTTTTATGTCATGTTTTGTCATCTTAGTTAGCTATAAACAAACATTTATGTGACAAATTTGTGCATCAAAGACAAAATCTAAACATTTACAAAGTATAAGGACTTGTTAAAATAATAAAATTATAAGGACTAAATTAAAAATTCAGATAAATTATAGGGACCAAATGGTTAATTCTCCCTAATTTCATTAATTTCTGTATGTCTTTATCCTAATGAACCTTAATGTGTTTTATTGTACAGGACATTGAGAACTTCATCAAATACATATGCAAAGCCTACAAAGGTGACCCAAAACCCAGTGATTGCAATGTGAAAAGCAATATGTTAAGTACAAATATCAAAGAAACTCACCCAGCATGCTTTGCTAATTAATGATGTGAAATTGGTATTCCCATAATCCAAATGCATTATTGATTGAGTTTCAAAATAATATGATATTATACCCCAACAAAGATTGTACCATTTTGTAATGGACTGATCCAAGTATTGTTATTGAATAATTTATTACTCTGGTTTTGTGAGAATGAACAGAAAAATGGGTTTACTTATTGTGCTTGACCTTTTAATTTATCTTTCAACCAATGTGTCTACAGAAAAATAAATGCAAGATGGTGGTGTTCTTAGTTCTTACACAAACTCACATTTTTGCATAGTTCAAAATTAAAATTATCTACAAATTAGGCACAGAAGGTACCAAAAAAAAAACTTCAACTTCAAAAAGACAGTCAGAATNAAAAAAAAAAAAAAAAGAAACTTCAACTTCAAAAAGACAGAGTCAGAATTACAAGCATAATCAAATACAAGTGGAAAATCCGAGGCCAAAATTAGAAGTTATATATTAATAGTATAATATAAAATGAAACATTTTAAATGTTTTAAATAATTTGCTATATTATATATTAGGAAAATATTATCTAATTAGCTTTTTGTTTATATTAAATTCAAATATAATGTTTATATACATGTAACAGAGCTTCTGTATCTTATTTATATGGGAAATGCTTGAAAAAGCCCTAGTGTTGCATCAATCCCTAATTTTCATTGTTAGATGACTTCTGCATAAGAATAAATTACTAGTTTTTCTCTAAATTTTAAATGAGGTAGAAGAGAAATAACAACAAATAACAAAGGCAAAAACTTTATACTAACGATCAGTTTTGTCTTTAATATTTTATAACAGTCAATTTCGTTCCGAGTGTTTCACATTTTAGTGAATTTTATTTTTTGTTCTTATTTTAGCTAAATATTAACGACGAAATCAAAGTGACTAATGACATGTAATGTAAAATTAATAAAAAAAAATTCTTTCTAATTTAGATTGAAAAATAGGACGAAATCTATCATTAATTTATTGAAAAAGTTAATCAAATGATAAAATTGACCAAAATGTGAGACAATGGGTATGAAATTGACTGTAAAAAAAGATTAGGGACGAAATTGACAATTGGTGTAAAAGTTTAAGGATTAAAATGATTTTTTTTCCAATAATAAATTATGTTACTCACAAGAGTTTAGCAGATATATAATTAATATTCTGTGGTTATGTCATCCTGGAATGACAAGGATAGGGAAGATTGAAGAAGAAGAATCTCTGACAGCATCCTCATCTTCTTTTTCTTCAGAGGAGAGATTAATGTGTTTTTGGGTTTGGTTTGATGAGTTTAATAGTTTGATCTAACAACAATTTACAGAGCACAATGTGAAGACAAATCAAACTGAGTAGCTAGGAAAGAGGAAGAAATATTATGATTTAATTATGATGTATAGTTAGAAGGACTATCATACATTTGAATCTTAGTTCTTTTGCAGTTAGGTCATTAGTTTTAAATTTCAGGGGTTAATTCTTTAATGGCCAAAGTCTTATTTTGGTCCTTCAGTCTTTCTCAAAGTTCCGTTTTGGTCCCTTAGTTTTTTTTGTTCCGTTTTGGTCCCTCAGTTTTTCAAAACTGAGCACTGTTAGTCCCTTAACATTTTCCATTCATTTTTTCATTTAAAAAAAAATGAAAAATAGACTTTCACCTCCCAAAAGTTTTAATTTTTTATATTAAAGTCATTTTCCTTTTATAATAGAATCAAAAGTAAGAAAAGAAAAATAAATAAACAATTTTAATAGATTTCACAAAAAAAAAACCAGCTCTATCATCCTCTTCTAGGCATCATCATCTCCTTCTTCTACACACCATCACCATCATCTTCTTCTTCTACCCACCGCCGCCACCACCGCCGCCACCACCACCACCATCATTATCTTCTTCTTCTTCTCACCACATCAGCACTCGCCTCCATATCGGCGCCGCCTCCATCCTCGTCTACTCTTCCTCAACTCACTCTATCACCTCCCCCATCGATAGAGTTGTCAAAATGAGTTAGGCATTATGGGCTGGCCCACGGCCCTATAAAATAATTTAGGATTGGGTCCAAAAAATTAACTAATTTTTTAATTAGGGGTTTTTGAGCCTGACCCTAACAAGAGTAGGGCCAAAGAGGATTAGGGCTGGGCTTTATTAGAATTAGGGCCGGACCGGACCAGGCTAGCCCATTTTGACAGCTCTACCCATCGACTGCCTCTTCTCCGCCGTCGACCTCACACACCTTGCCGCCACCCTCGCCATCCACCGTATCACCCCCAAGTCCCATGGCCTCTTGATCCGATGGTCACACATGCTCCGAAATTTCCCGCACTTTATCAACGACACAACCCACTCCACCACCGACGCCGAACTATAGTTCAAATCGATGGCCTTCCTTCCACTAATAATCTCCAATAACAAGATCCCAAAACCGAAGACGTAGGTCTTAGCGCTTAGATCCCCAGATTGGGGTTTAGGTACAGAGGATGGGTGGGTGAAATCTCCTACCACAACCATAGCTGGTGCCGTTTTATAGTGATGGAAGGGTTTTCTGAACGACGTCGTTCTTTACCAGCACCGAGAGATGATGTGAAGGCTGGGAGGCAGCGGCGGTGGGTAGAAGAAGACGAAGAAGATGATGATGCGTGGAAGAGGATGATGGAGCTGGTTTTTTTATGTGAAATCTATAAAAATTGTTTATTTATTTTTCTTTTTTTACATTTTGATCGTATTATAAAAGGAAAAATCTTCAATATAAAAAATTAAGACTTTTGGGAGGTGAAAGTCTATTTTTCTTTTTTTAACGGAAAAGTGGATAGAAAATGTTGAGGGACTAATGATGCTTAGTCTTGGAAAACTAAGGGACCAAAACGGAAGGAAAAAAATTATGCATAAGCCACATTTTGATAGGAAGAAATTAAAGAATCATGCAAAAGCCACATTGGTTATCTATGAAGTACAAACACTTCATTTTGATGGACTGTCACACATATTTAGAATTTTCAAAATATAAAATTATTATTATTTTTTTTTATTAAAGTGCAAATTTAGTCTCATATCTTTTGCTCAGTTCCCAATTTGGTCTCATATATTTTTTGTTGCATTTTTGGTCACATATCTTTGTAAAAGATCTCAATTTGGTCCCATATCTTTTGGTCAGGTTGCAGAATCGGTCTCATATCTTTGGGTTAGGTGGAGCTAACGGTGGAACATTTTGCAATGATATGGGACCAATTCAGCACCTAACCCAAAGATATAGGACCAAATCTGCAAAAAACAAAAAAAAACATATGGTGCCAAATTGAGAAAGATATGAGACCAAAAGTGCAACAAAAATTGATACAGGACTAAATTGAGAACTGAGCAAAAGATATGAGACCACATTTACACTTTGGCCTATTTGTTTTTTCTTTTGACATGGCAAAAGATAGAAAAGCCTCATATATGAATGTGTTATGAATAGATTTGTAATTTTTAAAGTTTACATTAATATTTGTGTGGCAAAAGACCTGTTGGTGCCCTTAACGTTTGTGGTCAGTTTTCGTTATGCCCCCAACGTTTGTTTTGTGTCAGTTATGTGTTGAAAAATTATGGAGCGAGCGCAGCGGAAAGGTAAAAATTAAAATTTTTGCATTACCCTATAATTTCCTTTCCAGGATCCACTAACTGTGTTTATACTAGAAAAGGAAAGATGTATACCTAATCAGACGGTTGCTTTAAACTCGCGAATCCAAGTAGCCCACAAACTCGTGTTCTTCCTCTACCGGTGATCCACACGAACAGTTTGGCAGATACCCAGGTGCTAGCCTCCAATCTCTTCTCCAAGAGAATGCGGGAACCCAATCTACGAATCTTGAGGTTTCAAGAACGGTTCTTGAAAACTCCAAGGAAGTGGCGCACAAAATCTCACACACAACTCAAACCCTAAACCTTTTAAGGTTAGCTCGACTTTCTCACTTTCTCTCTCTAGGAAAGTCGAATTTTTAGTCTCACTAAAATTATCAAGAAGTCGACTTGTGTATGTCTCATTAAATAGAGAGAATGTTTTCCCTAACTCATGAAAATAGGGAATTACTAATTTTAATTATAAGATTACACTAATATTATAATTCAAAATTAAAAGGCAATTTAAATTTAAATTTCAAGATCAAATCTTGAAAACTAAATCTTGAATGCCTAATTCCCATTGGTTGGAATGAGTCATGAGGGTTTGAATTCTTAATTAAAATATTACATTAATATCTTAATTTGAAATTCAAAATGTAATCTTGCAATCCAAAATGCAAGATCAAATCTTGCACTTGACTCCACCAAGAATGCGCCATCCCCTAGTCATTTTATAGGAATTTAATAAATAAAATAACAACCCTAACTCTTCGGAAGTTATCATAATCTTATTAATATCCTTAACAAATTGAATTAAAATATTACGCTAATATCTTAATTCAAATTTGAATCTTGAAATCAAAATCAAATCTTGAATTCAAATTCAAATCTTGAATTTAAATTAATAAAACATTTTTATTAATTGAACTCAAGAAAGAGGCGCCACCCTCTCTCTCTTGTTATCCAATATTATAGAATTTAATAAATCAATAATCCCCTAACTTTTAGGAAGCTTATTCAATTTATTATTCCTTAATATTTTAAACAAGAATTCAATTGTAAATAGATTAATCAAATTAACTATTTAACAATTAATACATTTAAACTTGTCTAACAAATTTAAATATCACAAATGTAGATCTTATTTAAGACAAGACTTCATGTCCTAGACATTCAACTATGTCTCAAATTGTGTCACTAAAGTGACTCATGAATTAAACCCTAATTCGTGTCCCATTATGGTATCTTGATCCTGCTCATGTGTGACCCAGCAGGCCTCACGTGAAGTTGGCAGCAAGCCATCTCTATGACTCACAAGTCGAGAGCGGACTCTAGCAAGCCATCACGACTACCCAAAACACGTGAGTTATCGTTCTAACGCCAACGACTTAACATTAGTACCACCTTGTCATAATCCCTATTGTCACACGATATTTTGGTCATGGATAAGGCACAGGAAAGTCATCCTTAATCCAAACCATCCTTAATCCAAACCATAACTTTCTCGATTCCTTGAGTTAGTCCCATTACCCTGTGTGGCCACACATTCCTTGGACAGACTCATCGAGAACGCCAGTTAAATATCTCTCAACTTAACGAGGGACAAAATTCCTTCTTGGTCAACCACATTCCTCAGCACGGTAAACAACCAAACTCGTACCTAGCCTGTATGGCTACCCTGTTGCGGGCAACATTGGACTAGGCCAAAGTTCGACATCTACAACTGCCGGAATAGTCAAGACCTCAGGTCTAAGGGCATCGTGACAGGTGTACAGGAGAGGCTAGCTCATGACTAAACCCATGCAGGACTCTCCGGGTCGGTCCAGCAACTTGTAACCCCTTACATAATTGCACCATGACTCTCGTAAAGCATATCAGCCGAAGTCATGATGGTCTTAGTTCTTTCACGTTCCCACGTGAATAATCGACCAGAGACAGTTTAGAATAATTATCACATAATTAATCACGGATTGTTATCACAGTAAACATGCTAATAATATGATAACGACTCAATTTATCATCTATAAATTAGTCAATCAATATGTTCATATATATAAAATGATTGGCCCTAGGGCAGAATCTCCATCAAACTCCCACTTGCACTAGGTACAATCATTAATCCAACTGTTCCTACACTAGGTACATTGATCAATGTGTCTAATCCCCCTCGACGTTACATGGCGTTCATGTATGACCCGTGCTAGAGGTTTCGTAAGAGGATTGGCAACATTATCCTCGCCTGCTACTTTACATATGTTCACATCACCTCTGTCTACCATCTCTCTAACAAGGTGATAACGTCTAAGTATATGTTTGGTCCTTTGGTGGGACCGAGGCTCCTTGGCTTGTGCAATAGCACCACTATTGTCACAATACAAGGTTATAGGATTAGCAATGGTCGGAACCACACCATGCTCAACAATGAACTTCCTAATCCATACAGCCTCCTTCGCCGCATCTGATGCTGCTATATACTCAGCCTCTGTTGTAAAATTAGCAATCGTGCTCTGCTTGGAACTCTTCCAACTCACGCTGCCACCGTCAAGGAGAAACACGTATCCAAACTGCGATTTAAAATCATCTTGGCCGGTTTGGAAACTGGAGTCTGTGTAACCAATTACACATAGCTCTTCATCAGTTCCACCATAAACCAATAATTCATCTTTAGTCCTTCTCAAGTACTTAAGGATGTTTTTGGCAGCGGTCCAATGATCCTCACTAGGGTCTTGTTGGAACCGGCTCGTCATGCTCAGGGCAAATGACACATCTGGTCGAGTACACAGCATGGCATACATGATGGATCCTATTGCCGAAGCATAAGGGATGCCACTCATGCGCCCTCGCTCATCAAGTGTCTTGGGACATTGATTCTTGCTCAGGACTAAACCATGATTCCTCGGTATGAATCCCTTCTTGGAATCCTGCATACTGAACCGTTTCAGTACCTTATCCAAGTATGTACTCTGACTTAATCCAAGAAACCTTCGAGATCTATCTCTATAGATCTTGATGCCTAGGATGTAGGCAACTTCTCCTAAGTCCTTCATCGAGAATGATTTTCCCAACCAAGATTTCACAATCTCCAAGGTAGGGACATCATTTCCAATAAGCAATATGTCATCGACATAAAGCACCAAGAACACAATCGTGCTCCCACTAACCTTCTTGTAAACACAAGGCTCATCAGGGTTTTGCAAGAAGCCAAACTCTTTGACTACCTCATCAAAACGATGATTCCAACTCCGTGATGCTTGCTTCAATCCATAACTTGATCTCTGAAGCTTGCACACCATCTCTGGTTCCTCTGGACACACAAACCCCTCAGGTTGTGTCATGTACACATCCTCGGGCAGCCTTCCATTAAGGAATGTTGTTTTGACATCCATTTGCCATATCTCATAGTCATAATATGCGGCTATGGCAAGGAGGATCCTAATGGACTTGGCCATTGCAACTGGGGAAAACGTTTCATCATAGTCAATACCTGTTGGGAAATCATAGGGTTAGCGCAGCGGAAAAACACGGTAAATTAAAATTTTTGGCTTCCCTATGATTCCTTCCAGGATCCACTATCAACATTTATATCAGTTAAGGAAAGAGATTTACCATTATTTAATCGGTGCGTATGAACTTGTGAATTGAGAAGTCCACTTCGAGTGTCCTTCCTCTACCGGTGATCCACACGAGCAGTTTGGCAGATGCCCAGGTGCTAGCCTCCTTCACTTCTTCCCAAGTGAAAAACGGGAACAGTTATCTATGAATCTTGGATGCTCAAGAACGGTTCTTGAATATTCAAGAACAAACGATGAGACTTAAGAACTCTTCTTGAATCTTCAAATCAAAGGTGGAAATTCAAGAACCCTTTCTTGAATTCCCTAGAGTGGCGCAAAAACAAGCACAAGGAGCTAGGTGTTTTAGGGTTTAGGTCTATATTCTCTCTTTCTAAGAAGAACACGACTTTCTCTCTCTAAAACTCAAGCTTGGCGATTTTCTTCTCTCTCTAAGAAGAACTAGGCGAAATTTTGTCTCACAAAATTTATTGGTGTGTCCTTCCCTTATGCATGTGTGTTTATATAGCTTCTCATTCCTAGAGTTTAGGGAATCCTAAACCAATTAGGATATCTCTAAGATATGGGATATCTTTTAGATATCTCAAATTATCTTTTGATTTATAATATTAAACTTAATATTATAATTCAAAGATAAAGCCCAATTTTCGAATTTGACCTATCCAAGATCAAATCTTGGATCAAATCTTGATTTGCTCAAATCCTATTGGTTGGAATGAGTCATGAGGCTTTTAAATTTAATAATTAAAATATTACTTTAATAATTTTAATCATGAAATTCGATTTGGCCTATATCTTTAAATTCAAAACACAAGATCAAATCTTGCTCCCCAAGAATCCTAAGATATGCGCCATGTCCTCATCTTCAAGAAGGGAATTCCATAACAACCCAAACTCTTTAGGTAGTTATATCCTACTAGTTATCTTTTAAAGATTATTGAATTAAAATATTACTTTAATATTTCAGATCCAGAATCTTTTCAAAAAGATAATCCTTGAATTTAAATTCATTATTGAATTAAAATATTACCCTAATATCTTTAATTCAAATTTGAATTTTGAATTCAAATTCCCTAATAATATTGAATTAAAATATTACCCTAATATCTTAATTCAAACTTGAATCTTGAAACCAAAATCATATCTTGAATTCAAATTCAAATCTTGTTATCTTTATTTAATTAACAAAACATTTTCATTAATTAAATTAGACCAAAAAGGGCGCCACCCCATTATCTTGTTATCCCAAATATTAGTGAATTTAATAAATCAATAATCTCCTAACTTTTAGGAAATCTATTTAATTTATTATTCCCTAATATTTTAAACAAGAATTTAATTGTAAACTATTTACAATTAATATATATATATTTAAATTTGTCCAACAAATTTAAATGTCATATTCATAGATATTTATTTAAGACAAGATTCAATGTCCTAAGACATTTAGCTATGTCTTAAATTGTGTCACCGAAGTGACTCACGAATTAACCCTAATTCGTGTCCCAGTGCGGCATCTTGATCCTGCTCATGTGTGACCCAGCAGGCCTCACGTGAAGTTGGCAGCAAGTCATCTTTATGACTCACAAGTCGAGAGCGGACTCTAGCAAGCCATCACGACTACCCAAAACACGCGAGTTATCGCTTTAACGTTAACGACTTAACCTAAGTACCACCTTGTCATAATTCCTATTGTCACACGATATTTTGGTCCTGGATTAGGCACGGGATTGTCATCCATAATCCAAACCACAACTTTCTCGATTTCCTGAGTTAGTCCCATTTCCTTGTGTGGCCACACATTCCTTGGACAGACTCATCGAGGGGCCCAGTTAAATATCTCTCATCTTAATGAGGGACAAAATCCCATCTTGGTCAACCACATTCCTCAGCACGGCAATCAACCAAACCCGTACCTAGCCCTTATGGCTACCCTGTTACGGGCAACGTTAGACTAGGCCAAAGTCTGACAACTACAATGCCGGAATAGTCAAGACCTCAGGTCTAAGGCTATCGTGACAGGTGTACAGGAGAGGCTCGCTTATGACTAAACCCATGCAGGACTCTCCGGGTCGGTCCAGCAACTTGTAACCCTTACATAATTGCACCATGACTCTCGAGAAGCATCTAGTGCATGTATCTCTATACACCGAGGTCATGCTGGTCTTGGTTCATTTACGTTCCCACGTGAATGATCGACCAGGGACAGTTTTAGATTATTTATCATATAATTAATCAAGGATTGTTATCATAGTAAACACGCTAATAATATGATAACCATTAATTTATCTCCATAAATTAATTAATATGTTCAAAACATATTTATAAAATGATTGGCCCTAGGGCACAATCTCCAACAATACCATGACGTTGAGTGAACCCATTTGCAACTAGCCTGGCCTTAAAGACATTAACATTGCCATCCATGTCGGTTTTCTCCTTGAAAACTCACTTGCACCCTACGGCTTTTACACCTTCAACTGGATCGACTAAGGTCCATACCTTATTGTCGTACATGGATTGCATCTCTGCCTTCATGGCTTCAACCCACTTTTCAGAGTTGGAACCCACAATAGCTTCTTGATAGGTGGTAGGCTCACCACGCTCCATGAGCAACACATCCTTGTTCTCAATCATCAAAAATCCATATCTTTGAGGTTGAGAACATGTTCTATCAGACCTTTGTGGTCCTTGTGCTACTAGAGGAGCTTCCACAACATCTTGTGGCTCTTCTCTAGTTTCCGTCTGCGCCTCTAGAGTGTCTTGTGGATCTTGAACCTCTTCAAGATCTATCTTACTCCCACTGTCTCTTTTGGAGACAAAATCCTTTTCTAAAAAGAATCCATTTCTAACTACAAACACTTTATTGTCAGATGGGTAGTAGGCGTAATACCACCTCGTTTCCTTGGGGTATCCCACAAACAAACACTTTAGGGATTTGGGAGACAGTTTATCGTTAGGTTGTTGCTTAACATAAACTTCACATCCCCAAACCTTGAGGTAAGACAAACTGGGCTTCTTCCCAGTCCATATCTCATATGGTGTCTTCTCGACTGCCTTAGACGGAACACAGTTAAGTGTGAACGCAGCAGTTTCTAGAGCATGCCCCCAAAAGGATGGCGGAAGATTAGCTTGACTCATCATAGATCGTACCATATCTACTAAAGTCTGATTCCTCCTCTCAGAAACACCATTTCACTGTGGATTTCCAAGAGGGGTAAGTTGTGAGACTATCCCACAACTTCTAAGATGATTAATAAATTCTTGGCTCAAATACTCGCCTCCTCGATCGGATCGAAGGACTTTGATTTTCTTGCCAAGTTGGATCTCTACTTCACTTTGAAATCTTTTGAACATTTCAAAAGACTCTGACTTGTGCTTCATTAGGTAGACATAGCCAAACCTACTGAAGTCATCAGTAAACGTTATGAAGTATGAGTAGCCACCCCTAGCTAGAGTACTCATGGGTACACATACATCACTATGTATGATTCTCAATAAGTCAGGTGCTCTCTCACTGCGCGCCTTTGTCATCTTACCAAGTAAACAAGATTCGCAAGCACTATATGATTCAAAATCAAATGAGCTTAGAAGTCCATCTTTATGGAGTTTCTCTAGGCGTTTCTCGTTTATATGGCCTAAACGACAATGCCAAAGGTACGTAGGATTTGATTTGTTAATCTTAATCCTTTTGGTATCAATGTTATAGATATTGTTATCATGTTGTCATTCTAATTTTAAGACTTAATGATTATCTTGCAAATCACCATAAGCAAATGAAACATCATCTTTATAAATAGAACACATTCCATTGCCGTTTACACATGTAAAACCTTCCTTATCCAAATAAGAAAGGGAAATAATGTTCGAACTCAATGAAGGTACATAATAACAATTATTTAAAATGGAAATAAGCCCAGAGGGCAAAACAAGCTCATATGTTCCCACAACAACAACAGCAACTCTTGCATCATTGCCCACACGTAGGTCCACCTCGCTTCTGTCCAGCTTTCTACTGTCTCTAAGACCCTGCACATTTGTACAAATGTGAGAACCACATGCTGTATCTAATACCCAAGTGGTTAAAGTAGACAAGTGAACATATATAACAAAGATACCTGAAGTAGAGGCCTCACCACTCTTCTTCTGTTTATTTAGATCTTCCATATACAATTTACAATTTCTCTTCCAGTGTCCTGGCTTTTGGCAGAAAAAGCAGATTGCATCCTTTGTGGGCTTTGCCTTCTTGGCAGGTTTTGGGTTAGGCTTGTCCCCTGGCTTGGTCTCACCAACCGGGGCTTTGCCCTTCCTCTTTCCTTTGCCCATCCCTTTCCCCTGGTTTTTCTGAACCATCAAGATTGCCTCAGGCGCCTTTTTAATGGATGCCTCAACAGTCTTGAGCATCCCATGCAGTTCAGAAACTGATTTCTCCATTCCATTCATATTGAAGTTCATGACAAACTGGTCATAACTTCTAGGCAGCGAGTTTAGGATCAAATCCGTCGCAAGCTCTGGAGTAATGGGAAATCCCAGCCTACTAAGGTGATCTATGTACCCCTTCATCTTCAAGACATGGGTACTAACGGATGCACCTTAAGCCATCTTGCAAGAGTGTAGAGCCTTAGTGGTCTCATATCTCTCTTGCCTAGCCTGTTGCTGGAACATTTCCTTGAGCTGTGTGACCATCTCATAAGCCGTCAAGTTTTCCAAGTTCTTTTGCAACTCGGGAACCATTGTGGCTAGCATCAGGCAAGCAACGTCCACAGAGTCATTGACGTGCTTCTCATAAGCATTTCTTTGAGCTCTTGGAGCGTCGTTGGCAGGCTCTTCAGGGGGAGGGTTTTCTAGGACATAAAACTTCCTTTCTTGGGTGAGAACAATTCTCAAATTTCGAAACCAATCAAGGAAGTTTGTCCCACTTAACTTATCCTTCTCAAGGATAGATCGTAGTGATAACGCTAAACTATTGTTTGCCATTGATTCTACAATTAAGATATGAAAGTTAATTAGCAAAAAGGTCCACCATTTTATAAAACCCAGCAAAATTATTATTAGTGGCTAAGATCCATATTTCGCCAAAGTTTACCGTCGCTTGGGCGATCATGCAACCTTAGGTTATTTAGGTAGGTAACTCTTTACCAATCACATCTTTATGGGACTGTATCATCGTATGATACTTATTATGGCATGTTTATCCCATCTAATGCCTTGAGGTCCAAATCCGATTTGATAACCCCATTAAGTCACACAATAAAACTTGTGAATGGCCAGGCTCAAAACAATGAGGCGAAAGCCCAATCCTATATCATCAAGGCCCACTAAACACGTGTAGCTTGGGCTATCACCGCATCCAATAAACCAAGATTTCAATAAGGCATTGCGTTGAATCTTCCATTCACCAGTGTCTCCTCAAGATAAAAGTAGATACGTGTAGCTTGAGCTATCACCGCTCCACAATGATCAAGATTTTAACATGGTGTTTTATTGATGGCATTAAAACTTAAGATTTTATAAGGGTTCAATTTTTAGTTTCCATTTTTAGTTCAATTTTAAATCCAATTTTAAAATTAAACGAGTGTGCCAAGTGTTTATCCTCCATGTATCATATACATATAAACACATGCACGAATTTTGTATCTCATACAAAATCCTACGCTCGTATTGAATACGTGGTTGTGCGTAAAAATATAAAATTGGCATGTTAAAATCGCGACCCCTAATCATGCATCTAGCGCCATTTGCATCACATACAAAACTAAATGCATACAATGACCGTGTTGAGATATGGCTCATCTACCCTAAATTCCCTCAAGCCAATGAGAGAATCTTTCTAAAAAGAAAAAGAAAATTACATTGGGAAACCTCATTTGAACATATGAGGGGAGTGAGATGAGAAAAGAAATTTTACATCAAGAATTTAGGGAGACGACACGCAGGCCGTATTTACCAAAAATAAGACCTAGAGCCATATCTAACACCATACTCTTCCATGAACAATTCATATATTTATACATACACGATCATCATACAACGACACACACAAAAAAAAACGATTTTAATTGTGTTCAATTAGGGTTTGTGCAATTTAACATGCCTTTCTTGAAAAATTAAGTCTTGCATTAATAATTCAAGAATTCAAGAATCACATTCAAGAATTCAAATTTATTGACCCAAAAATTATAAATTCATAATCTATAATTTTCGACCACCCTCCAATATTATAATCAAAACAATTTTAATTAAAATACATATAGGGTTTCGACAAAGACCTAAATTTCAAGAATTTTTTTAATCAATCAAATTGATTACCTTATGTATCAAATACATAAATTTGCACCAGCTTTAGATTAGGTCCAAAAACGTGTGGTGGATTTTCACAAGATTTAAGCATACCGAATGAAAAACAGTAAACATACAATCATACATCACATCTACATCCACAAAACTAGTATATACACAAATTAACGTGGCTCTGATACCACTGTTGGGAAATTATGGAGCGAGCGCAGCGGAAAAGGTAAAAATTAAAATTTTTGCATTACCCTATAATTTCCTTTCCAAGATCCACTAACTGTGTTTATACTAGAAAAGGAAACATGTATACCTAATTAGACGGTTGCTTTAAACTCGCGAATCCAAGAAGCCCACGAACTGGTGTTCTTCCTCTGCCGGTGATCCACACAAACAGTTTGCCAGATACCCAGGTGCTAGCCTCCAATCTCTTCTCCAAGAGAATGCAGGAACCCAATCTACGAATCTTGAGGTTTCAAGAACGGTTCTTGAAAACTCCAAGGAAGTGGCGCACAAAATCTCACACACAACTCAAACCCTAAACCTTTTAAGGTTAGCTCGACTTTCTCACTTTCTCTCTCTAGGAAAGTCGAATTTTTAGTCTCACTAAAATCATCAAGAAGTCGACTTGTGTATGTCTCATTAAATAGGGAGAATGTTTTCCCTAACTCATGAAAATAGGGAATCACTAATTTTAATTATAAGATTACACTAATATTATAATTCAAAATTAAAAGACAATTTAAATTTAAATTTCAAGATCAAATCTTGAAAACTAAATCTTGAATGCCCAATTCCCATTGGTTGGAATGAGTCAGGAGGGTTTGAATTCTTAATTAAAATATTACATTAATATTTTAATTTGAAATTAAAAATGCAATCTTGAAATCCAAAATGCAAGATCAAATCTTGCACTTGACTCCACCAAGAATGCGCCATCCCCTAGTCATTTTATAGGAATTTAATAAATAAAATAACAACCCTAACTCTTAGGAAGTTATCATAATCTTATTAATATCCTTAACAAATTGAATTAAAATATTACCCTAATATCTTAATTCAAATTTGAATCTTGAAATCAAAATCAAATCTTGAATTCAAATTCAAATCTTGAATTTAAATTAAAAAAACATTTTTATTAATTGAAATCAAGAAAGAGGCGCCACCCTCTCTCTCTTGTTATCCAATATTATAGAATTTAATAAATCAATAATCCCCTAACTTTTAGGAAGCTTATTCAATTTATTATTCCCTAATATTTTAAAAAAGAATTCAATTTTAAATAGATTAATCAAATTAACTATTAAAGACAAGACTTATTGTCTAACAAATTTAAATATCACAAATGTAGATCTTATTCAAGACAAGACTTCATGTCCTATACATTCAACTATGTCTCAAATTGTGTCACTAAAGTGACTCACGATTTAAACCCTAATTCGTGTCCCATTATGGTATCTTGATCCTGCTCGTGTGTGACCCAGCAGGCCTCATGTGAAGTTGGCAGCAAGCCATCTCTATGACTCACAAGTCGAGAGCGGACTCTAGCAAGCCATCACGACTACCCAAAACACGTGAGTTATCAGTTCTAATGCCAATGACTTAACCTTAGTACCACCTTGTCATAATCCCTATTGTCACACAATATTTTGGTCATGGATAAGGCACGGGAAAGTCATGCTCAATCCAAACCATAACTTTCTCGATTCCTTGAGTTAGTCCCATTACCATGTGTGGCCACACATTCCTTGGACAGACTCATCGAGGGCGCCAGTTAAATATCTCTCAACTTAATGAGGGACAAAATTCCTTCTTGGTCAACCACATTCCTCAGCACGGTAAACAACCAAACCCGTACCTAGCCTGTATTGCTACCCTGTTACGGGCAACGTTGGACTAGGCCAAAGTTCGACATCTACAACGTCGGAATAGTCAAGACCTCAGGTCTAAGGGCATCGTGACAGGTGTGCAGGAGAGGCTAGCTCATGACTAAACCAATGCTGGACTCTCCGGGTCGGTCCAGCAACTTGTAACCCCTTACTTAATTGCACCATGACTCTCGTAAAGCATCTCATGCGTGTATCTCTATACATCGAAGTCATGCTGGTCTTAGTTCATTCACGTTCCAACGTGAATAATCGACCAGGGACAATTTAGAATAATTATCACATAATTAATCACGGATTGTTATCACAGTAAACATGCTAATAATATGATAACGACTAAATTTATCATCTATAAATTAGTCAATCAATATGTTCATACATATAAAATGATTGGCCCTAGGGCACAATCTCCATCATTATGCCCCCAACATTTCACATTGCTGTCAATTATACCCTAACCTCAATGTTTTTTGGGCCAAAGTCCTATTTTGGTCCCTCAAGTTTGCTCAAAGTTCTGTTTTGGTCCCTCACCTCAAAGTCCTTCATTCACCATCATCTTCACCACCACCACCACCACCACCATCAATAGCAGCACCGCTGCGACCAAGCTTTTCTGGCGAGGTTCGTCTTCTCCAGCGAACTTTCCGGCGAGATACACGGCGGCCCCGACGACAATGAAAACTACTAACCCAAGGTTTTTTGACCTCCAGAGTTCAATGGCAGCCTGCATTTTGCAAACAAATGACCAAAAATATGATTTTTGGTGATTGTGTAATTTTTCGACGGCTTTCTAGTCATTTTTCGCAAAATGGAGGTCGCCATTAAACTCAGAAGGTCAAAAAATCTTGGATTAGAAGTTTTTGTAGTTGTCGGAGTCGCCGTGTATCTCGTCGGAGAAGATGAACCTCGCCAGAAAAGTTCGGCGGCGACAACGGTGGTGGTGGTGCAGATGCTGACGGTGGTGGAGGTGGTGATGAATGAAGGACTTTGAGCTGAGGGACCAAAACAGAACTTTGAGCAAACTCGAGGAACCAAAATTGGACTTTGGCAAAAAAAAATTGATGTTAGGGTATAGTGAAATGTTTGTTGGGAAATTATAGAGCGAGCGCAGCGGTAAAAAACGTAAAATTAAAAATTTAAATGCAAAGCCCTATAATTTCCTTCTAGGATCCACTAACTGCGTTTATACTAGTAAGAGAAGATGTATACCTAAATTCAATCGGTGGCTTTGAAACTTGCGAATCCGAGAAGTCCACTGCAACGTGTCCTTCCTCTGCCGGTGACCACACGAGAAGTTTGGCAGATACCTAGGTGCTAGCCTCCTTTTCTTCTCCAAGAGAATGCAGGAACCCAATCTACGAATCTTGGACGTTCAAGAAAAATTCTTGAAACCCCAAGAATGTGGCGCACTCAATCTCACACACAAGCAAGACTAATCTCAAAACCCTAAACCTTTTAGGGTTAGGTCGACTTTCTCACTTGTTTGGGAAAGTCGACTATTTTCTCTCTCTACACTCTAGGGTTAGCTAGGCGAAATATTTTCCCTCTCACTCTTAAGTGTATTTGAACTTTTTAGTCTCACTAAAAGCCTTGAGAAAGTCGACTTGTATGTCTCATATACATATATATGTATTCTCATTCCTAAAATTAGGGAATTTCTAATCTAATTAGTGAATCCCTAAATCTTTGAATATAATAATTTCATTAATATTATAATTTAGGGAATCCCAAATCTTGATTTATAATATTACATTAATATTATAATTCAAGATTAATAGGCAATCCTAATTTAAATATCAAGATCAAATCTTGAAACTAAATCTTGAATGCACAAACCCTATTGGTTGGAATGAGTCATGAGGATTTGAATTCCTAAATAAAATATTACTTTAATATTTTAACCCTAGAATTCGAATTGCACATTTAAATTCAAATTGCAAGATCAAATCTTGCCCTTGATCTTAAAATATGCGCCAACCTCATATATATATTATAGGAATTTAATAATTAAAATAACAACCCTAAATCTTAGGAAGTTATAACTAACTTATTAATTTCCCTAACAATATTGAATTAAAATATTACCCTAATATCTTAATTCAAATTTGAATCTTGAATCTAATTAACAAAACATTTTTATTAATTAAAATCAAGAATCATGCGCCATCTCCCTCTTGCCTTCCTATATTAGAGAATTTAATAAATCAATAATCCCCTAACTTTTAGGAAGCTTATTCAATTTATTATCTCCTAATATTTTAAACAAGAATTCAATTGTAAATGGATTAATCATATTAACTATTTAACAATTAATATATTTAAACTTGTCTAAAAAATTTAAATATCACAAATGTAGATTTTATTTAAGACAAGACTTCATGTCCTAAGACATTCAATTATGTCTTAAATTGTGTCCCCAAAGTGACTCACGAATTAACCCTAATTCGTGTCCCGTTACAGTATCTTGATCCTGCTCGTGTGTGACCCAACAGGCCTCACGTGAAGTTGGCAGCAAGCCATCTCTATGACTCACAAGTCGAGAGCGGACTCTAGCAAGCCATCACGACTACCCAAAACACGTGAGTTATCGCTTTAGCATTAACGACTTAACCTTAGTACCATCTTGTCATAATCCCTATTGTCACACGATATTTTGGTCATGGATAAGGCATGGGAAAATCATCCTTATTCCAAACCACAACTTTATCGATTCCTTGAGTTAGTCCCATTTCCCTGTGTGGCCACACATTCCTTGGACAGACTCATCGAGGGGCCTAGTCAAATATCTCTCATCTTAATGAGGGACAAAATTCCTTCTTGGTCAACCACATTCCTCAGCACGGTAAACAATTAAACCCGTACCTAGCTTGTATGGCTACCTTGTTACGGGCAACGTTGGACTAGGCCAAAGTTCAGCATCTACAACGCCGGAATGATCAAGACCTCAAGTCTAGGGGCATCGTGACAGGTGTACAGGAGAGACTAGCTTATAATTAAACCCATGCAGGACTCTCCGGGTCGGTCAAGCAATTTGTAACCCCTTACATAATTGCACCATGACTCTCGAGAAGCATCACATGCGTGTATCTCTATACACCGAGGTCATGCTGGTCTTGGTTCATTCATGTTCCCACGAGAATAATCAACCAGGGCCAGTTTAGACTAATTATCACATAATTAATGAAGGATTGTTATCACAGTAAACATGCTAATAATATGATAACGACATAATTTATCATCCATAAATTAATCAAATAATATGTTTGAACATATAAAATGATTGGCCCTAGGGCACAATCTCCATCAAACTCCCACTTGCACTAGGTATAATCATCAATCAAACTGTTCCTACACTAAGTACATTCATCAATGTGTCTAATCCCCATCGACGTTACATGGCGTTCATGTATGACCCGCGCAAGAGGTTTCATAAGAGGATCGGCAACATTATCCTCGCCTGCTACTTTGCATATCTTGATATCCCCTCTGTCAACAATCTCTCTGACAAGGTGATAACGTCTGAGTATATGTTTGGTTCTTTGGTGGGACCGGGGCTCCTTGGCTTGTGCAATAGCACCATTATTGTCACAATACAAGGTTATAGGATCAGCAATGGTCGGAACCACCCCAAGCTCAGCAATGAACTTCCTAATTCATACAGCCTCCTTCGCTGCATCTGATGCTGCTATATACTCAGACTCCGTTGTAGAATCAGCAATCGTGCTCTGCTTGGAACTCTTCCAACTCACGCTACCACTGTTCAGGAGAAACACGTATCCAGACTGCGATTTAAAATCATCTTGGTCGGTTTGGAAACTGGCATCTGTGTAACCAATTACACATAGCTCTTCATCAATTCCACCATAAACCAAGAATTCATCCTTAGTCCTTCTCAAGTACTACTTAAGGATGTTTTTGACAGCGGTCCAATGATCCTCACCAGGGTCTTGTTGGAACCGGCTCGTCATACTCAAGGCAATTGATGATGAAAAAAATATTAAAATTACCTTGCTCTAATTCGGTAGAGACTCGTGCTGATAACGTGTTGTAAACCAAATAGAAAATGTGAAGAAGTGAAATAAAGAATGAAAAGAGATACACAAATTAGTCCTTAAAAAGGCTTAGTTCTTCAGGAACTATCCTATATATATGTCATTGATGTAGCTCTTCAAGAGCTTATCCTCATATCATATTATTATGTTTATTCACACTCCCAATTCAATAGAAGGAAGCCCCTTTATATAGGACTTTTGACATAATGGAAGATTGGTAGGTTACAAGCTATTAAGGACACCATAATGCACCTCCAAACGCACTAATAAGCTTTCATGGAGATGTTACAAAAGGACTAAATGGATGGAGCCATGATGAGATTGTAGGGATGTTACAAGAAGGACAAAAGGCTCATGGATGTGGTCATCCACATAATACATTATTTACAACATAAATAGAGATTTACTCTCCCGCGTCCAATTCTAGGAGACAAATCATCGAAGGAATAAAGATTATTGGACGACAATCAAGTCTCTTTTTAAGTGTTGTAGATGCATTTTTTTTTTATTTTAAGGTCCTTCAGTTTCCATTATTTAGAAATCCTCCATTCTCTCAATATTTTTCTTTCACACGAGTCCCTAATTAATTACAGAATAATTCAAAATGTTTGTCATATTTAGCGAATTGGTCCCTGCAATTAAGAAACTCGAAAATCTGTCTCCTCTGTTTATCACAGTTTCAGCAACCACACAAAAACTCGCCGGTGAGCCTCAAATACAGAGAAGTCAAGCAGAAATACCAATAGCTTTATCTCTCGACGTTAACACACAATCTCCTGTGGCGGTGTCGTCGTGGTCGTTGAAATTGAGAAGTAAAGTAACTTCAAAACCCATTTGGAGAGAAAGACAAAATAGAGAAGATGAGCAAGAGAGACAGTTGTAAGAGAAGGAAAAGGGATGAGAACGACATAATTTAGGGGACACCAAGAAGCTGAGGATGACGACAAGCCGAACTATGTCGGCGGAAACGAGTACAGAGTGGACGAAAACGACGAAGTGTTGTGGTGATGTTTTAGGGTAACAGAAGTGGGATTGTTAATGGCTTCTAATGATCTATTTGTTAAAGATGACAAATATTCTGAACTATTTTATAATTAGTTAGGGGGATGGGATATAAGAAGATACAGTATGAGAAAGAAAAACTTGAGATGAAGCTTAACTTTCTAGTTCATTCTCAGGTCACTACTTAACCTCAACTAATTAAGATTTTCTCAAATTAATTATGATTTAAAAAATATGATTCGTTTTTTCTACGGTTTATTTGTTTTGTTATATAGATTAAACTATTAGAATCATGGGGAGATCTAGAAAGGCAACACGTTTCAGCAATAACTATGATCAAAGATTGTTTACATGTTGTGGTTTGCAAAGTGCCCCTTATAGAAGGAGCAGAGATAAGTTTAATAAACAAAGTAAAATTACTTGATATTCTATGTATAAGTATCTAAAAATAATTAAAAATTTACACATGTGCAACTTTTTATGAAATTAAGATGTTCAAGAACTAAACTCTAAATTATACCCAGTATATAAGAAGAAGCAAATATTCAAGAATTCTTTTTACTTGCAGGTGAACATACCTACATCATCAGTTGCTCTAAAACAAGCATCTGATCACACAACTTCAATGAAGTCAATGTTAACCAATTTCCCACCTTCGGTATGACGCAATATCATTGAAGTTCTTTTTCTGTTTTATTCATTTACATTTTTATATAGAAATAATAATATCTCCTCATGCTATGAAAAATTTCAATGACACTTGACAAAATAGATTATTCTAATATAATATATATGCAAATATAGCTCTTAAATATTATATTAAATTAAAGATAAAATTATAAGCTCGATTAAATATCGTGTTAATTTTTTATTGCACAATAAGTATTTAATTAATTGAGTTTGATTCATATCAGCAGGTTGAAAAGATTGCATCGCTGATATCAAAATTAGCCGAAGTTGATTTTCAAGAGAAATTGCTCTTAGAAGAATTTTATGATCTTTTTCAGACTATATCTTTTCTGGAGGTAACTAACTAAAAATTTTGATTTTAATTTTTTTTTTTGAAGAAAAAATATTGAGAATCTGAGATTATAATTTGAAATGTAATCATCCAAATATAAGAGTTGGTTTTCAGATTACAAGTCTGAAGACATTGCTTGAGCATAATTAGAAAAAAAAAAGGCAAAACACCCTTTCGTGCCCCTAACGTTTGCAGTGATTTTCAGTTATGCCCCTAACGTTTCATTTTGTTCAGGCGTGCCCTCAATGTGAAACTAACGTTTCAATTATGCCCCTAATTTTGACTCAATGCCCATGTGGCAATTTTTTTTACTTATGTGTCATTTTTTTTGTCTGACTTGAATACGTGGCATGATGACTGGACATTCCTATGTTTTTTCACTGTGACATGATGACTGGATTTACATTTTTGAACATAAAAATTGAGTAAACTAGCAAATCAGTCCCTGGATTTACATTTTTCATCATCTTCATTCATTTTAGTCTCAAATCCTCAAAATAAAATTGTAAAGTGTCCCAAAACTCTTCCAAACATTTCAATTTAGTCCTTAAAAGTATTAAAAACTCTAAAACCTAAACTCTAAACCTTAAAACTATAAACCCTAAACCCTAAACTCTAAAATTTTAAACCCTAAAACCCTAAACCCTAAAAAATCTAATTTGAGCAATTAGGTCCCTCAGCCATTCTTATCCCATTATTCTCAATTCCCCCTCTTTTTATCACCTTCATTCATTTTAGTCCCAAATCCTCAAAATAAAATTGTAAAGTGTCCCAAAACTCTTCCAAACATTCTAATTTAGTCCTTAAAAATATTAAAAATCCTAAACCCCAAAATTCAAAACCCCAAAACTCCAAACCCCAAATCCCTAAACTCTAAAACTTATTTTTTTCTTTAATCTTCATCTTCATCTTCTCTTCTCATACTAATTTTTTTTTTCTAATCTTCATATTTTCAGATTAAAATTTTTGTTTCTAATTTTCATCTTCATCTTCATCATTATCATCATCATCTTCATCTTCATCTTCATCTTCATCTTCCCATTTCCAGAATCTTCCAACATCATCATCATCTTCATTGCATTTTCAAACGAGAAAACCCACTTCATCTTCATCTTCATCTTCCGGTGAAACAACCCTGAAATTGAAATCAAAATCGAAACCCACTTCATCTTCTGGGTTTGATTTCTGGGTTTAGAAACTGCAGCTGGAAGTTATCAAAATTTTACTTATCAATCTATTACACAATGGAGTGGTTTATCAAATCTCCATTACTATACAAGATCCAATACGGTCCATCAGTCTGAGAAACCTCAAGCTCCATCTTCTCTGATGGAAAAGCTAGAAGCTTGAAACAAGGACCCAAATGAAAAGTAAAAAAAAAAAAAAGAAAACTATATATATCTAAGATTATGGATTTTAGGGTCTAATTGGGACCCCAACAGCTTAAGTACATGACTGTCCTGANGACACTTTACAATTTTATTTTGAGGATTTGGGACTAAAATGAATGAAGATGTTGAAAAGAGGGGGAATTGAGAATAATGGGATAAGAATGGGTGAGGGACCTAATTGCTCAAATTAGATTTTTTAGGGTTTAGGGTTTTAGGGTTTAGAATTTTAGAGTTTAGGGTTTAGGGTTAATAGTTTTAAGGTTTAGAGTTTAGGTTTTAGGGTTTTTAATACTTTTAAGGACTAAATTGAAATGTTTGGAAGAGTTTTGGGACACTTTACAATTTTATTTTGAGGATTTGGGACTAAAATGAATGAAGATGATGCAAAATGTAAATCCAGGGACCGATTTGCTAGTTTACTCAATTTTTATGTTCAAAAATGTAAATCCAGTCATTATGCCACGATTGAAAAAAAAATAGGAATATCCAGTCATCATGCCACGTATTCAAGTCAGACCAAAAAAATGACACATAAGTAAAAAAATTGCCACATGGGCATTGAGTCAAAATTAGGGGCATAATTGAAACGTTAGTTTCACATTGAGGGCACGCTTGAACAAAATGAAACGTTAGGGGCATAACTGAAAATCACTGTAAACGTTAGGGGCACGAAAGGGTGTTTTGCCAAAAAAAAAAAAACAAAATCATCGAATACTACCTATATAGCATGCATGTGAATCTCCTTGTGATTTTTATTTCTTCTTTCACCTACCAAATAAAAGAATTAACGGCACAAGCTGACAGAGAATATAAATCAAGATGTGTAAAAATTGGATTTTATTTCTTTGTTTGTTTATAATCAGAGCAGTGGTAGTGTGATTATAATCGAAATTGATTATTTTTGTATTGCTGTTTGAATGAATGTTGATTATTTGATGTGAAATTATTGAAATAGATATATAATGATTATGGTTTATGGATAGAAATGTGAGGAAATTGATAAATTGTATAGAGGTAGAAATGGAAGAAAAAGTTGAAAAAAGTAAGATGTGATTTTAAAAAAATCAAGTGTGTTTGTATGTGATTGTTGCTTATAAAAAAAATAAGATTATGTCACTGTTTGCCTCGAGAAACGAAAAAATCTTATTATAATCATATGCAACTTTTGAGGTGATTATTTTGTTTGGTCGACCAAACTCATTTTCGCCTACGAAATGATGAACCAGAAGGACTAAAGTGTGATGAACTAGGATTTGGCCGAGGGTCGTTTCCCGGTTCACCGCAAGATTTTCCTGCAAGATAATGAACCACAGGGGGTCTCCCCTGTGATTTACCTCCGAAGCTTAAGTTAGTATTGGATAATACTGTTGGGAATCCTAGGCGCCTAAGGCAGCGGAAGCAAAAATAAAATTAAAAAAAAACGCCTAGGTCCTATGATTCCCGAACGGATCCGCTAGTAGAATTTAAAACTTTTGGTTAGTGTTATACCTCAGAGTTTCGAATCAATCGGTTGAACGGGTGAGTTCCACGGAGTCCACTCTCAGAGTTCTCCCTCTGCCAGTAATCCACACGAACAGTTTCCTTGATCACCGAGGTGCTAGCCTCCAATTCTTTTCTACAAAAGAATTCCGGGACCAATCTACAGACCTCTGAATTTCAAGAACTCCTTCTTGAAAATCAGCAATAGAGGTGGCGCTAAGAAGAATCCCCCCACAAGAACTCCTTCTTGCCTATTCTTCTCTCAAAACCCTAATTTTAGAGCTAAAGTCGAAATTCTCTAACTCTTAGAGAAAGTCGACTTTCTCTATGTGTGTGTGCAAAGGATTATTTTCTCTCTCTAACTCTTAGGAGGAAAATCAACTAGGGTTTTTTGTGTTTTTCCCTTGTGTGGCAAGTCGACTTGCCCTAGGTTTATATAGGGAGAGATTTTGGTGATTTAATAATTCCTAAAATAAAGATATTTTGATAATATAATTATTTTAGGCCTTGAATTTATAATTATAATATTACTCTAATATTATATTTAAATTCAAAATGCAATCTTGGAGAATCAAATTGAGAGATCAAATCTCCCAATGGGACCCACCAAGATGGCGCCTAACCCCTCCCAATTATCCTTGGAATTTAATTAATCAAAAACCTTCTTATTTTTGATTCACCAAAGATTCTGAGAGATACTCACCAAATCTTTTGAATTTCAAATCTCCATTTGAATTTCAAATATTATTTGAATTAAATAAAACATTTTTATTTACCCAAATAATATCCCAAGAGGCGCCACCCTCTCTCTTATATTTAGGACTTTTATAATTCAATAATTTCCTAACTCTTAGGAACATTATCTGAATTATTTTCCTAATATTTAAATTGCCTATAATTAATCTCATTAATTATATACAATTATTAATATTTAAATTTATCCCACAAATCTAAATATGTCATCTATAGATTAATTAAGACAAGACATAATGTCCCAGACATTTCCTCTGTGTCTTAAATCGTGTCACTCGCGTGACCCACGAATTAACCCTAATTCGTGTCCCACTTGAAAGGTGATCAGTTCCTGCTCGTGTGTGACCCAGCAGGCCCCACGTGAAGTTGGCAGTAGGGCATCCCCATGACCTACAAGTTGTGAGCGGACTCTAGCAAGCCATCACAACTACCCAAAATCCGTGAGTTATCGTTCGGTAACCGGAAGAACGACTTAACCTCAGTACCTCCGTGTACGTGATCCGATTGTCCTACGATATCTTGGTCATGGACTAGGCACAGGTATGTCATCCATAATCCAAACCTCAACTTTCTCGATTCCTTGAGTAAGTCCCAAATCCCAGCGTGGCCACGCATTTTCCTGGACAGACTCATCGAGGGCGCCAGTTAGATATCTCTCATCTAATGAGGGACAAAATCCCATTTTGGCCAATCCACATTCCACAGCAATGCAATCAACCAGCCCCGTACTCAGTCCATATAACTACCCTGTTACGGGCAGCGTTAGACTAAGCCAAAGACTGACAACTGCAACGCCGGAATAGTCATTGAACTCAGGTCAAAGCCATCGCTACAGGCGTACTAGGAGAGACTAGCTGATGACTAAACCCATGCAGGACTCTCCGGGTCAGTCCAGCAATTCGTAACCACCTTACGTAATTGCACCATGACTCTCGTCCCAGCATCTAGTGCGTGCATCTATGCACCGAGGTCATGCTGGTCTTAGTTCATTTTTGTTCCCACAAAAATAATCGACCAGGGACAATTTTAGATTAATTATCTCATAATTAATCATGGATGTTATCATAGTAAACATGCAAATAATATGACAACTCATTAATTTATCTTCCATAAATTAATAATATGTTCACAACATATTTATCAAATAAAATGATTGGCCCTTGGGCACAATCTCCAACAAATACGATAGGAGAATATGAGCTAGCATGAGTAGCGTGAGTAACGTACCTTTTCTAGGGTTATCATCTTGTATTTATAGGCTCATTGAGGAGAGTCCGTTTAAGGAAACTTCCTTGATTGTAGAAGAGATATCTTCAGTGATATGGGAGATGAATCATAATCTTTCCTATTTCATGTAGGAAGATATTGTTTTGCCAATTAAGGATAAGTGAATCACTATTTCCTTATTTACGTAAGGCGCCTTGATGGCCAAGGCAGAATCCATGGGAAGGATCTCTAAGCGATTTCTCTTGATTGACAGCAGATCTTGGTTGATCCTTGATTGGTTCCTGATTGATTCAGAGAATGTTTCCTTATTCCTTGCGACCTTGTGCTCCGTGGGCGCCCATGCCCTCTATGGTTATGGGCGTCCTTGCCTTAGCGGGGTTAAGGGCGTTCTCACCCATAAACCCACCTTGTGGGCCTATAGCGTGCTGGATTCATAGGGATGAATCCCTTCTTGGATTCCTGCATATTGAACCTCTTCAATACCTTATCCAAGTATGTACTCTGACTCAATCCGAGAAGCCTCCTAGATCTATCTCTATAGAACTTAATGCCTAGGATATAGGCAGCTTCTCCCAAGTCCTTCATTGAGAAAGATTTTCCTAACCAAGATTTAATAATCTCTAAGGTTGGAACATCGTTTCCAATGAGTAGTATGTCATCGACATACAGTACCAAGAATACGATAGTACTCCCACTAACCTTCTTGTAAACGCAAGGTTCGTCCGGATTCTGCAAGAAGCCAAACTCTTTGACTACTTCGTCAAACCGGTGATTCCAACTCCTTGATGCCTGCTTCAATCCATAAATGGATCTCTGAAGCTTGCACACCATGTCTGGAGCCTCTGGACATACAAACCCCTCAGGCTGTATCATATACACGTCCTCGGGCAGCCTTCCATTAAGGAATGCTGTTTTGACATCCATTTGCCATATCTCATAGTCATAATATGCAGCTATGGCAAGGAGGATCCTAATGGACTTGGCCATTGCGACAGGCGAAAACGTTTCGTCATAGTCTATACCATGACGTTGCGTGAATCCCTTCGCAACTAGCCTGGCCTTGAAGACAGTAACGTTGCCATCCATGTCGGTTTTCTCCTTGAAAACCCACTTGCACCCTACGGGTTTTACCCCTTCAGGTGGCGCGACCAAGGTCCACACCTTGTTGTCGTACATGGATTGCATCTCAGCCTTCATGGCTTCAACCCATTTTTCTGAGTTGGGATCTACGATGGCCTCTTGATAGGTGGTGGGTTCACCACGCTCCGTGAGCAACACATCCTTGTTTTCATCCACGAGAAATCCGTAATATCTCTCTGGTTGAAAACGTGTTCTATCAGACCTTCGTGGTCCTTGTGTTTGTGGAGGAGCTTCCACAACCTCTTGTGGAACTTCTCCAGTTTCCGTCTGCGCCTCTGGCGTGTCTTGCGGAGCTTGAACTTCTTCTAGCTCTATCTTACTCCCACTGTTTCTTTTGGAAACTAGATCCTTCTCCAAGAAGTATCCACTCCTGACTACAAACACTTTGTTGTCAGCTGGGTAGTAGACATAGTAACCCCTTGTTTCCTTAGGGTATCCTACAAATAGACACTTAAGGGATTTGGGAGATAGTTTATCGTTAGCTTGTTGCTTAACGTAAACTTCACATCCCCAAACCTTGAGGTAAGACATAATGGGACTCCTCCCATTCCATATCTCATATGGTGTCTTCTCAACAGCCTTAGACGGAACACGGTTAAGTGTGAAAGCGGCAGCTTCTAAAGCGTACCCCCAAAAGGATGGCGGAAGATCGGTTTGACTCATCATAGACCGAACCATATCTAATAGAGTTCGATTCCTCCTCTCAGACACACCATTCCACTGTGGTGTTCCAGGTGGAGTCAGTTGTGAGACTATCCCACAACTACTAAGATGATCAATGAAGTCTTGACTCAAATACTCGCCTCCTCGATCTGATCGTAGGATCTTGATTTTCTTGTCAAGCTGGTTCTCAACTTCATTCTGAAATCTTTTGAACATGTCAAAAGACTCTGACTTATGCTTCATCAAGTAGATATACCCATATCTACTGAAGTCGTCAGTAAACGTAATGAAGTAGGAGTACCCACCTCTGGCGCTGATGCTCATGGGTCCACATACATCACTATGTATGATCCCCAGTAAGTCAGTTGCCCTTTCACTGCGGCCAGTGAATGGCGCCTTTGTCATCTTACCAAGTAGACAAGATTCGCAAGCATCATATGATTCGAAATCAAATGAGCTTAGAAGTCCATCCTTATGGAGCTTCTCGAGGCGTTTCTCGTTTATATGGCCTAAACGACAATGCCAAAGGTATGTAGGATTAGGCTCGCCAGTCTTAATCCTTTTCGTATCAATGTTATAGATTTCGTTATTATTACGTCTTTGTTCTAATTTTAAGATATAGTGGTTATCATGCAAATCACCATAAGCATATAACACCTCATTCTTATAAATAGAACATCTACCATTCCCATTCACACAAACAAATCCTTCCTTATCCAAATAAGAAAGCGAAATAATGTTAGAACTAAGAGATGGTACATAATAACAATTGTTCAAAAACAATATAAGCCCAGTGGGCAAAACTAGCTCGAATGTTCCTACAGCAACAGCAGCAACTCTTGCTCCATTGCCCACACGTAGGTCCACCTCGCCCCTGTTCAGCTTTCTACTTCTTCTCAACCCCTGCACATTAGTACATATGTGAGAACCACAAGCGGTATCCAATACCCAAGTAGTAGGAGTAGACAAGTGAACACCTATAACATAGATACCTGAAGTAGAGGCTTCGCTCTTCTTCTTCTTCAGATCTTCCAAGAACAGTTTGCAGTTTCTCTTCCAGTGTCCTGGCTTCTGGCAGAAGAAACAAACTGTCTCCTTATTGGACTTTGCCTTCTTGGCAGGCGGTGGGTTAGGTTTTGCTGCAGGCTTAGTCCCACTAACCTCAGCATCTCCTTTCCTCTTTCCTTTGCCCTTACCCTTTCCCTTATCCTGAACTAGTAAGACAGTGCTAGGCGCCTTCTTAATGGACACCTCAGCAGTCTTTAGCATCCCATGCAGTTCAGAAATAGTTTTCTCCATGCCATTCATGTTGAAATTCAGTATGAACTGGTCATAACTGCGAGGTAGCGAATGCAGGATCAAATCCGTCGCTAGCTCTGGCACAATGGGAAAACCCAGCCTGGCAAGGTGATCTATGTACCCCTGCATCTTCAAGACGTGGGCACTAACAGATTGACCTTCTGCCATTTTGCAAGAGTATAGAGCCTTTGCTGTCTCATATCTCTCTTGCCTTGCCTGTACTTGGAACATTTCCCTGAGATGTGTTATTATCTCATATGCCCCTTTGTTCTCCAAGTTCTTTTGGATCTCGGGAACCATGGTTACCAGCATAAGACAGGCAACGTCCACAGAGTCACTTTGATGCTTCTCATAAGCATCTCTCTGAGCTCTTGGAGCGTTAGCAGCAGGCTGTTCAGGGATGGGGTTCTCTAGGACATAGAGCTTCCTTTCCTGGGTGAGAACTATTCTCAAATTACGATACCAGTCAAGGAAGTTAGTCCCAGTCAACTTGTCCTTCTCAAGGACAGATCGCAGTGATAGTGTTTGAACGTTCGTTGCCATTTCTACAATTAAGATATGAAAAGCTTTAATTAGCAGGAAATAAAAGTGTATCCACCATTTTATAAAACCCAGTGAAATTTATTAGTTGGTGGCTAAGATCCATATTTCACTAAAGTTTACCGTCGCGGAGGCGATCATGCACCCTTTAGTTATTTAGGTAGGTAACTCTTACCAATCACATCTCATGTGACTCTTAGATCTTTATGGGACTACTATCATCTCATGATAGGGCATGTTTATCCCATCTAATGCCTTGGGGTCCAAAACCGTTTTGATAACCCCATTAAGTCACTCGGTAAAACATGTGAATGGCTAAATTCAAAACAATGAGGCCCAAAAGGCCAACCCCCATATCATCAAGGCCCAACTGCAACACGTGTCGCGGAGGCGATCACCGTATTCAAAGGTACCAAGATTTCAACAGGCATCGTGTTGAAAATCCCATTCACCCGTGCTTCCTCAAGGTCAAGGTAGATACGTGTCGCGGAGGCGATCACCGCTCTACGATGAACAAGATTTTGGCAGGGCGTTTTAGCGATGGCATTAATTACTTAAATTTACTAAAAGGGTTTGAATTATTTTAAAATTAATTAAAATATGGTTCCGACTTTTTAATTTTAAAAAACCCTGATTTTAAAATTAAACGAGTCATGCGCCATGTTTGCTCCCCCATGTATCTCATACATACAAACATGTGCCTGGATTTTGTATCTCATACAAAACCCCACGCCCGTATCGCATACGTAATAGCGCAAAAATAAATAAATAGCATGTTAAAATCGCAGCCCTAAAACCATACATCTAGCGCATCTCATACATCTAAATGCATAAAAGAAACCGTGTTTAGATATGGCCCATCTACCCTAGAGTTCTCCCAAGCCAATGAGAGAACCTTTCTAAAAGGAAAAATAAAAATTACACGTGAATAAACCCCAGTTACATTGAGGTATAAACAGAAATTTAAATTTTACATCCAGAGTAGAGGGAGACGACACGCAGGCCGTATTTACCGAAATAAACCTCCTAGAGCCATATCCAACACCACACAATACAAATATGAACACTTCATATAATTATTGTCAAACACGGTAACAAACCAAAAAATTAAAACTCTTTTAAAATTGTGTTTACTTTAGGTCTGTGCAATTTTAACATGCCCTTTTCTTGAGATTAGGCCTTTTGTCAATAATTATAAATACCATGAATCTCATTCAAGAATTTATAAATATTGACCCCCAAAAATTTTAAAATTCCAAATTTTAATAATTTTCAGCCACCTATATAATTATTATAATTAAAACACTTTTAATTATAATTATACAGGATTTTCGATTTTGGCCTAGAACATCAAGAAAAATTTTTCCTTCGATCCAATCGACTTATATGTATCTCATACATATAATTTGCACAATTTTTCTGTAGATTGATTTTAAGAAAACTGATCGGTGGATTTCTTTGTAAAACCAATTTGTTTGAAAGCGGTAAACACAAAACACAAAAATTCATACATCTCATGCACAAACATAAGTTTTAAATCCTAGAACTAGCGTGGCTCTGATACCACTGTTGGGAATCCTAGGCGCCTAAGGCAGCGGAAGCAAATAAAATTAAAAAAAAAACGCCTAGGTCCTATGATTCCCGAACGGATCCGCTAGTAGAATTTAAAACTTTTGGTTAGTGTTATACCCCAGAGTTTCGAATCAATCGGTTGAATGGGCGAGTTCCACGGAGTCCACTCCCAGAGTTCTCCCTCTGCTAGTAATCCACATGAACAGTATCCTTGATCACCGAGGTGCTAGCTTCCAATTCTTTTCTCCAAAAGAATTCCGGGACCAATCTACAGACCTCTGAATTTCAAGAACTCCTTCTTGAAAATCAGCAATAGAGTTGGCGCTAAGAAGAATCCCCCCACAAGAACTCCTTCTTGCCTATTCTTCTCTCAAAACCCTAATTTTAGAGCTAAAGTCGAAATTCTCTAACTCTTAGAGAAAGTCGACTTTCTCTATGTGTGTGTGCAAAGGATTATTTTCTCTCTCTAACTCTTAGGAGGAAAATCAACTAGGGTTTTTTGTGTTTTTCCCTTGTGTGGCAAGTCGACTTGCCCTAGGTTTATATAGGGAGAGATTTTGGTGATTTAATAATTCCTAAAATAAAGATATTTTAATAATATAATTATTTTAGGCCTTGAATTTATAATTATAATATTACTCTAATATTATATTTAAATTCAAAATGCAATCTTGGAGAATCAAATTGAGAGATCAAATCTCCCAATGGGACCCACCAAGATGGCGACTTCCTCCCTCCTTTTATCTTTGGAATTTAATTAATCAAAAACTTCTTTATTTTTGATTCACCAAAGATTTTGAGAGATACTCACCAAATCTTTTGAATTTCAAATCTCCATTTGAATTTCAAATATTATTTGAATTAAATAAAACATTTTTATTTATCCAAATAATATCCCAAGAGGCGCCACCCTCTCTCATATATTTAGGAATTTTATAATTCAATAATTTCCTAACTCTTAGGAACATTATCTGAATTATTTTCCTAATATTTAAATTGTCTATAATTAATCTCATTAATTATATACAATTATTAATATTTAAATTTGTCCCACAAATCTAAATATGTCATCTGTAGATTAATTAAGACAAGACATAATGTCCCAGACATTTCCTCTGTGTCTTAAATCGTGTCACTCGCGTGACCCACGAATTAACCCTAATTCGTGTCCCACTCGAATGGTGATCAGTTCCTGCTCGTGTGTGACCCAGCAGGCCCCACGTGAAGTTGGCAGTAGGGCATCCCCATGACCTACAAGTTGTGAGCGGACTCTAGCAAGCCATCACAACTACCCAAAATCCGTGAGTTATCGTTTGGTAACCAGAAAACGACTTAACCTCAGTACCTCCGTGTCAGAGATCCGATTGTCCTACGATATCTTGGTCATGGACTAGGCACAGGTATGTCATCCATAATCCAAACCTCAACTTTCTCGATTCCTTGAGTAAGTCCCAAATCCCAGCGTGGCCACGCATTTTCCTGGACAGACTCATCGAGGGCGCCAGTTAGATATCTCTCATCTTAATGAGGGACAAAATCCCATTTTGGCCAATCCACATTCCACTGCAAAGCAATCAACCAGCCCCGTACTCAGCCCGTATAACTACCCTGTTACGGGCAGCGTTAGACTAAGCCAAAGACTGACAACTGCAACGCTGGAATAGTCATTGACCTCAGGTCAAAGGCATCGCTACAGGCGTACTAGGAGAGACTAGCTGATGACTAAACCCATGCAGGACTCTCCGGGTCAGTCCAGCAATTCGTAACCACCTTACGTAATTGCACCATGACTCTCGTCCCAGCATCTAGTGCGTGCATCTCATGCACCGAGGTCATGCTGGTCTTAGTTCATTTTTGCTCCCACAAAAATAATCGACCAGGGACAATTTTAGATTAATTATCTCATAATTAATCATGGATGTTATCATAGTAAACATGCAAATAATATGACAACTCATTAATTTATCTTCCATAAATTAATAATATGTTCACAACATATTTATCAAATAAAATGATTGGCCCTAGGGCACAATCTCCAACAAATACGATAGCAGAATATGAGCTAGCATGAGTAGCGTGAGTAACGTACCTTTTCTAGGGTTATCATCTTGTATTTATAGGCTCGTTGAGGAGAGTCCGTTTAAGGAAACTTCCTTGATTGTAGAAGAGATATCTTCAGTGATATGGGAGGTGAATCATAATCTTTCCTATTTCATGTAGGAAGATATTGTTTTGCCAATTTAGGATAAGTGAATCACTATTTCCTTATTTACGTAAGGCGCCTTGATGGCCAAGGCAGAATCCATGGGAAGGATCTCTAAGCGATTTGTCTTGATTGACAGCAGATCTTGGTTGATCCTTGATTGGTTCCTGATTGATTCAGAGAATGTTTCCTTATTCCTTGCGACCTTGTGCTCCGTGGGCGCCCATGCCCTCTATGGTTATGGGCGTCCTTGCCTTAGCGGGGTTAAGGGCGTTCTCACCCATAAACCCACCTTGTGGGCCTATAGCGTGCTGGGCCAAGGGCACCTTCTAACAATTGGACCTCTTAATTATTGGGCCTATTATCAAAGTGTGCCATATTTTTAATCAAGCCTCAACATTCGGTGGATCACCCAAAAAAAATGGTTGACCATTTGGCACAAGGTGAGAGAAAAAATAAAAAAAGCACTCGGACCAAAAAAAAACATTCAATTTGGCATATTGTTTCGCTTCTCTTCTCTTTCTCTCTCTCTTCATACTTGAGTGATGGGTACCAAGAATCTTCTTATGCTTAAATCCTATTTTCGTTCCATCATCAATACACGTTTTATAAATGATTTTGTCTACACAAACATGCTCTGGGTTTTCGCTTCTCTATGGGCTTTTGTCTCCAACTATGTTCTTCATTCCTTTGGGTTGATTCTCAAGTATGTTTGCAGGTTTGAATTTGATCATGAGTTTTTAAATCTGGGTTTTTTTTGTTCCCATAAATTTCAAATTGTGTAGCTAATTCTTTCATTTTCTGATTTTCAATTTCAGAATTCAAAAAGGGGATAGGAAAAGTTCTGAGGTTTATGTTCGATTTGAGGATTATCAGATTGATGGATTCGGAGAAGAACTGGTTAATTTCATGTTTAGTGAAGAGAGAGAGAGAGAGTTGAAATCGACAAAAATATGAATTTCAATTCTAAACAATTTGGGCAAAATAAAAATTTAGCCCAACACAAGAATGAGTATTTAGAAACTGACCCAATATTGAGGTAAATGGCCATTTTGCCCTTGTGATGAGTGATTGATTGTATTAGAGTATAAGTAATTATAGGTATATATATAGGGGTATAAGTGTAACTGAGTGTGTTGGATTATAAAAAATCATGATTATAATTTGATAAAAAAAGAAACGCAAACAAACATGCTTATTACGATTACAGTCAAAGTGTGCAAACGAATGAAGCCTAAGTTTACTACTACATATGTAATTATGTGTTGCTTGGATATAAATCTTTTTTTTTTGTCTGAAACATAATTCATTCAAAATCAAGGCAAAGTCAAGCACAGTAAAAACGAAAACAAAGCAAAAATAGCCAACCTCTCCCTAGCATAAACAACAACACTAGACAGGGTATCAACTGACGAAGGTGGGGGTTTGCAACCCATCCAAGAGGACCCATCCTCATTTCAGACAAATTGGCAAGACAATCAGCTGTCAAGTTAGCAGATCTAGGGATCCAACTAAAGCTACAACCATCTAAATAACTGGAAACATAAATAATGTTATCTAAAAATGACAAACACTTCCAATCAGGACAACAGGTCAGACAACCCCAATGGCTGTTCTAAATGAAGACATAATTGTTGGAAATTGTGCCCTAGGGCCAATCATTTTATAAATATGTTTTGAACATATTGATTAATTTATGGAGATAAATTAATGGTTATCATATTATTAGCATGTTTACTATGATAACAGTCCCTGATTAATTATGTGATAATTAGTCTAAACTGTCCCTAGTCGATTGTTTTCTGTTGGAGATTGTGCCTTAGGGCCAATCATTTTATAAATATGTTTTGAACATATTAATTAATTTATGGAGATAAATTAATGGTTATCATATTATTAGC